>JBBPQW010000380.1:0-22095 GCA_038092695.1 Boletus rubropictus
GAGGGCATGAAAAGTACTAAAATTACAGAATAGAAATGTTGCTCAAATAAGTGTCCCAATGACATGTCATTTTGAAAATGTTATATCTCAGTGCCATGGCAACCAAATCACATGACTAAGGGCTCATTTTTATGGTAGGAGGTAGAGCTATTAACGGTCCTGCAAGAGTCAGAGCTGATATATTTTGGTTCTTTTGCAAATATCAAGTCTTTCCAAAATGGCCCAACATTGGGACACTTATTTGAGCCACTGTATGTGACTTCCCACTGCCAGGCATAATATGTTGTATGCCTCTGTCCTTTTCAATATTAGGTTGATGCTTTTTATAGAAAATGATTCCATGTTTACAAGTAATGCCACCTTATATGGTCTTGCCACTTTATTTTGTACATACTCTTCTCTCAATGCCCTCTATCATAATGCCATTCTCCAACACTCCTACTGTGATGTTGACAGAACCTTTCAAGGGGTTGCCACCCAGCAAGGGCTCACTGATGTCCATAACACCATTTTGGGGCTGTTGCATACTAACAGGTTTGGATATGTCATTGACCATCTCCCGCTCACCAATATCACCAGTATCCTGGATACCCTTTATAAATCATTGAACCCAGTTGACCAGTGAATCTATGACAATGACCATTCCCTTTCCAACCCAATGCCTTCCATTGATGTCCCTACTCACCCTGTTACTCCTGCCAGACACTTTCTGTCCCCACTTCCCCCTTCTATCTGCACTGCAGCCAGCAGCACCCCTACTGAATTTGAGATGACCTGTGCTGAAGAATTGGAGGTTGCTGATAGAGCTGTTGAGGAATAGGAGACCTCTGCCATACTTGCTCCACAAGGATCCATTACCAATTCTATCATCATTGATGAACCCAAAACCCCATCTGGTTTTCCTATCCCCCCCTTCTCATACTCCTCGCTGCTTTTGATATGACTCCCTCACCCACCTCATCCACCAGTGCCCCCAATACCGCTATCTTGAATGTTTTGCCTGGGCCCCTGGTCATACTCATGGCCAATACCCTCGTCACCTTTGCCAGTACTATCATGCAGCAGGATATTTTCCCCACTATTGTCCCTTCCATCCTTGCATGTGTTGCAGTGCAACAGGGCATCTTGTCAGCACCTGCCCCAAGGCATTTCATGCTTTCTCAGCCTTTGACTTTGATGATAACGACATTGTCTACAATGGAGGCAATGTATTGGGGCTGGAACTTTGAAGTGATTATCATGGATATTATCAAAGTAGTTTTCAAGGTGGTCCTTTGAAGCTATGAACAGGATAATGTTATGGTAGGGCAGTATTCTGAGTCCATTTCTTTTCTTTGTACCTTCTTTCCTTTAGGTCATTCTAACAAGCCCAACATCTCTACTCAGGTTGACTTTTCTTTCTTTTATCCATAGATTCAGATGGAACATTCTTTCCCTTTCCAGAATTTTCCATGACTTCTTATTGTTCTCATATAAGGAACACTCTTTTTCCTTTTATGGAACATTCTCTTATGTTCCATCATATTCCATGATCTGTGCACAGACTTCCACCCTATAAATAGTGTTCTCTCTTATTCTGTACTATAAGCTAGTTCTATGCAATTCAACCTTGCTGTGAACTCTCCATTGGTGTGAGGTCAATCGTCAATGAGACTATAGGCATGTACTTCTCTGTTGATTTTTATCTTACCATCAAGTAGACGTTATAGCTAGATTCTATGCAAGGTGTATATCACTCTACTACTGCTTCAAATAAATCAGTATCACTTTCCAGCTACTCAAATAGTATTTCCCCATTGTATATTACATCTATATACTATGATACAATCATCACCAATGATCTAATAAATTCTTTTCATTAACATCTTATATTTCTCTCCATCTCTCCCCTACTACTGCTTTAAATAAATAAGTATCAATTTCCAGCTGCTCAAATGGTAATCCCTCATTGTATATGACACCTATAGACTGGAATATATCCATTGGAAGCACTCCTGTATTTTTATTCACCATCATCTTACATCTCTCTCCACCCTTTCACTATTATCACTTCAAATAAATCAGTATTACTTTCCAGCTGCTCAAATTGTATTTCCCCATTGTATATGACATATATAGACTGCAATATAGCCATTGGAAACACTCCTGTATTTTTCTTTCACCAACATCTCATATCTCTTCCCCCTTATTCCTTATTATTGTTTTCTATCGATTAAATCTTTTTGTAAACATGCCAAAATGTGTTTACAAGGATTTATAAACACTCTATATGCAATATTAAAGTTTTTAAGAGGATTAGATTTTTTTCTAATGAAATATAACACCCCCACCTCATAACCACTATATAATTTATAACAAGCTATTCCATCTGCCATTTTCTTAGAAAATTGATTTGGGACATCCAAATGGGTCTATTTACAATCTTCCAACTTCTTTTTATTTTTATTTTTGTTGTGCATTTGTAATTCTTATTACTCCACCCTCTATATAGTAACATGTTTTCCCACTGCAGAATCTTCTGACTGCTTTTGTTTAAGTCTCACCCCACTATATAAAGCTGGTGAGTTCCAACTTGAGTTCTCAAATCAACACAGATCTGATAAATCTATGATAAAACAGGCTGTTGAGATGATACAGTGGGCAACAAAACTGTTCCAATATCTAATCCTAATGCAGTGTGTGAAGCACACTGCAAACACATGTGGGAATCTCGCTTAGCATTGGTGGGAACAAACAAATTACATACTCTTGGCTACAAATTTGGTCCCTGAGTCATGTGATTTTGTTCAGGTCCAGTGGAGATATATTCATTTTAAGTCACTCATGTCATTGGAACAGTTTTGTTGCTATTATATTGAAATGTAAAATTCATATGTTGCAATGGGATATTATGTCAGCATTAAGTCATGTGATGTATAAACACTCCAGCATGATGTAAACACAGCCAAACACCATCGCTTTTACCACTTCTTTCACCATGAAATCCCTTTCCACTGATCAACTCAACCAAGTTATTACTTTCTTGGAATTGGGTCAAACAACTCATCAGATCTCTGCTTCTACTGGATTCAGTAACTCCACAATCAGTTTTATTCGCACTGAACACTGTCCCAATCTTTCCAAAGCCACTGGTGGTCATTCTTCCATTATTTTCCCCACTAATATGTGACATGCCATTCAACTTCTTGATATTGGAAAGGCTGAAAATGCTGTCCAGATTACCAAGACTCTTCAGGATGTCAAGAACCATTCCATCTCTTCCCAGATCATCCACTGTCACTCAAAGAAAACTGGTATGAAGGCTGTGGTCAAGCAGAAATGCCCACTTCTTTTCAAGCATCATAGAAGGAAAAGATTGGATTTTGCTTTGAGCCATCAGGACTGGACTGTGGATGATTGGAAGCATGTTATATGGTCATATGAGACCAAAATTAATTGCATTGGATCAGATGGTAGGAAGTGGGCTTGAAAAAAGGCAGGAGAGGGCCTCAGTGTGATATGCACCTTGCATAGAATCTAGCTGAGTGTTCACTCAAGAGTAGAATGAAGACTCAAAGAGTGAAGGTTATGTGCCAAAGGGATCTCATCTAGTGATCAACCTCACACTAGGTGGAGAGTTCAGAGCAAGGTTAAATTGCATAGAACTAGCTTAGAATACATAGGTGGAAAGAGGTGCTATTTATATAAGTGAGGGTCTGCACACAGACCAGGAAATATGATGGAATCTTGTGGAAAGATTCCATAGAAAGAGAAAAGCATCCTAAAGAAGATGAAACAACAACTGGCCATGGAAACACCAAGGAATTCAGAAGGGTGTTCCATCAGAAGTGGTGCTAAGGTTGTTAGAATGAGAACTCAGCCTGAGCTGAGATACTGGGTTTATTAGGACAACCAAGAGGAAAGTAAGTAATAAGAAAAGAAATATCCTCAGCATACTGCAATACCATAACATTACCCCCTTCATAGCTTCGAAGGACCACCTTGAAGACCACCTTTAAGACATCGTCCACCTCAATCTCAAAATTCTGGCCCCAAAAGGTTGCCCTCATTGTACACGACATTATTATCATCATAGTCAGAGGCTGAGAAAGTACAATGGGCCTCTGGACATGAATTAGCGAGATGCACTATGAACCCACAGTGTGTGCAAGGGCAAAAGGGGCATCAATGGGGAGGGTGACCAGGTGCATGACAATAAGGGAAAAAGCACGAAGGGCATTGCCCACATGTATGGCCAGGGGCCCAGACATAACAGACAGTACATCTATAATGGGGGCAATGCTGGATAAGATGTTCAACAGAGTTGCACTGAAAGCAAGTAAGAAGACGAGGTGGAGGAATGGGCAAGCCTGGAGGAGAGACTGGATCTGTGGTCACAGAGGTGTGAGGGGTGACAGAGCTGGATGTCTCCTGCTCTTCAACAGCTCAGTCAGTGACTTTGAGTCCTTTGATACAGGCCATGTTGAATTCTGTAGGGGTGCCCCTGCTATTGGCATGGGCAGGGATAGGAGGAGGGGTGGCAGCAGCAGGGGTAACAGGGCACATAGGTACTTCAACAGGTGGCATGAGGGTGGATAGGGTGTGGTCACTGTCATATATTCACTGATCTGTTGGATTAAGCAAATTATAAAGCAGGGCGAGAATGGAAGAGACATGGGAGAGTAGGAGGCAATCAATTATGTAGCCAAACCCATTGGTATGGAGTAGGACAAGGATGGTGGTGTGGACATTGGCTAGTCCAAGCTGAATCATGACTCTATGGAATGTCCTGTCTATATCCTGGTAAGAATGCTAGGGGATAGCATTATGGTAAAGGGAATCCAAAGAAGAATAGGTATGAAAAAGAGTAACCAAACCACATAAGGTGGCATTACTCACAAAAAGTGCATCTCTTTCAATCAAAAGTGTCAATCAAATGTTTAAAATAACAGAAGTGTACATCATATTGTGCCTTTCAGTTGAGAGGTGCATGGAATGGACATGATAGGGTGGCATGGTGCATGGGGCAGGGCAGTAGGAGTGGTGAGAGATAGAGGAGACAGATAGGGAGGTGGAGCTGATGGACATGTTATTGCTGGGTGGGTTTGGAGGGAAAGTCAGTGGGGAATTGCTTCTTATATTCCTAGAGGGTGGTTTGTGCATTCTCCAAGTCTTCCTCGGGTTCCCACATTGACTCCACTATTGGCCAGCCCTTCCACCAAATAAGAAATCAGAAAGATCTGTGTACCTTCTTATGCTGCAGAATCTTTCCTACTTCAAACTCTGCCTCATCTCCATTAATGTCAGGTGGATTGTATGTGAAATTTGGCCCGTGTTCAGGTGTTTCATGGTATGACAATAGAAGGGAGGTGTGGAAGACATTATGAATTTTCCAAGCTGTTGGTAACTGGAGGCAGTAGGTGAGGGGGGATATTACAGCTGTGATTTCGAATGGGCCGTATCATTTAGGAAGGAGCTTCTGTGATTGGTTGGGGATATGGAGGTTCTTTCCTTTCAACCAGACCTTATCTTCCTGTTTCCAGGGGATGAACTTGACATTTACACAGGACTTCATTGCCTTCTGGGCCAGTTCATGGGCTGCTAGTGCTTCTTCTCATGCCTTTTCTAGGCAGGAGAGGTATTCATCAAGGGAGTCAACAAAGGAGGGGCTGAGTGGTGGATAGGAGCGAGGTTCATATCCTAATATCAGGAAGAAAGAAGTTTTCTTAGTGACAGAGTGGATCAAGGAGTTATGGTGGAATTTGGCTAAGGGGATCAATTCCTTCCACTGAGATTGTATGCCATTACAGAAAATGTGCAAGTAGGTTTCAACCTTCTGGTTAACACATTCAGTTTCTCCATTGGTTTGAGGGTGGTAGGCAGATGAGAGGTGGATATCATACTAGAGGATTCGAGCCAGTTCTTGAATGAAGGTGGAGGCAAACTGTGGGCCTCTATTAGAGATCACATGGTCATATAGTCCAAACTATGTATAGACTTTTTTGTGAAAGATTTTGGCTACACCTTCCATAGTAATAGTCGAAGCACAAGGCATTAGGATTACCCCCTTCATAAGGCCATGGTTGACCATGACCATGAGAGCATCAAAGCCCTGGACAGGGGTAGACTGGTAATGAGGTCAACTGAGATCTGCTGAAATGGGCAGGTGTAGGAAGATGGGAGGGGAGAGAGAGGGGGCACCATGGGGTGGATATTGACCTTGTTGGCCTGGCAGATTGCACATCTGGAAATAAATCAATGAATGAATGCAGCAAGCCCAGGCCACTAGTAATAGCATGAAATCAGTTCAGTGGTGCAGAAGATACCACCATGGCCACCAGCTGGGGAGTCATAAAGGGACTGGACAAGTTCTTGACAGGCAAAGGCAGGGACATAGAGGCAACCCTGGTAGAACAATTTTCCATCATGAAAAATCCAATCATCTGGGCAAAAATGGCCAAAGAGGGGTTGGGAATTTTCCATGGCTCATAGAATATTCTGGATGAGGGGATCAGAGATGATAGAGGTGGTGATCTTTTCAATGAGGACAAGGTCAATTGCACAGAAGAAGACAGTATCCAGAAGAAGGGTAATGGCTTGATTGTTGGAGGAGGTGTTGATGCGGTTGCAGTGAGAGAGGGCATTAGCAGGACCCATAAAGGTGCCAGGGACAGGAGTGAAGGTGAGGTTGAAGTCCTGTAAAAACAAGTGCCAATGAGCTTGTCAGCAAGACAATTTGTGGGGATCCCTAAAGTAAGCCAAATTTTTATGGTCAGTAGTGATGGTGATGGATAACCCTATGCCCTGCAAGTAATGCTTCCACTCTTGGAGAGCATGCAGAACTGCAAGCAGTTCTCAATCATAGATATCATAGTTCCATTTGGCTAGGGAGAAAGTTTTGGATAAGTAAGCACAGGGGTGATGATCACCATTATTGTCGGCCTGCATCAGTACAGCCCCAGAGGCTGTCAGTGATGCATTGGTCATAACAAAGAAAGGTTTATGAAAATCTGGGAGGGTAAGAATGGGGGCCGAGATAAATACAGTTTGGAGCTGGTGGAATGCTGTTTCTTGTGCCATGGACCACTCCCAAGGTTGATTCTTACAAGTGAGGGTCAAGAGAGGCTAGGCAATGGTGGAGAAGTCAGGAATGAATTTTTGGTAAAAGTTACAGAAGCCCAGGAAGGATCTAATGCCTTTTATGTCCATCGGGGGAGATCACTCCTTGATGGCATGCAACTTGGCAGGGTCCATCTGTGCACATCCTTTACCTACCAACATGCCAAGGTATTCCACCTCCTCTTTGTTGAACTCGCATTTGAACAGCTTGAAACAGAGGTGATGATCTTGAAGTCATTGAAGGACCTGGAGGGTTTGCTCATGGTGTGTCGCTAGGTCAGAGGAATGGATAAGGAGGTCATCCATATAGATGAGGAGCCATCCCTCCACAATCATATCCCCAAATGTGTCATTCATAAATGCTTGAAAAGTGGCCAGTGAGTTGCAAAGTCCAAAGAACATTACTGTAGGTTCAAAGAGTTCCTGGGGAGTGATGAAGGCAGCTTTCCACTGGTCTCCCTTTTTGATGCATATGTTGTTGTATCCCCATCAAACATCAAATTTGATGAAGATGGTCAAATCCTTGAGCTGGTCCATGAGGGTTGAGATGAGAGGGAGTGGGTAAGTGTTCTTGATTATGTGTGAGTTGAGGTATTGGTAGTCTTGACATGGTCATATCAATCCATCCTTCTTGGGCACGAAGAAGAAGAGGGATGCCTGTAGGAACTTGGACAGCCAAATCTGTCCAGTCTTGAGGTGTTCTTCTATGAATGTGTTGCATGCCTTGAGCTCCTTGGGGTTGAGGGGGGTTGAGGGGGTAAACCTTGGCGACCTTCAGGGTAAAGGATTGAGGGGGTAAACCTTGGTGACCTTCAGGGTAAAGGATTCATGGAGGGCAATTGCATGATCATAGGGGTGAGATGGGGGAAGTTTATTATGGGTTTGTTCCTGAAAAACTTTCACAAACTTCTTGGCCCATATTAGGAGGGTTACTTTGGCCTTTTCCACTTGTTGGGCAATTTCAGTGGTGAGGGTTACCTTTCTCAATAGTCATTGAGCCCAAGGTTCAATGATGGCAAAGAGATTTCTCTTAAACAGTTTTTTCTCGATTTTGTGCATTGGGTTGATGGACAGAGTCTTGATCAAATACCATTGATCAGTGGCTAGGGGGTGGTCTCAGGCAGGGGAATGTGCTTCTGGTGTGATGGAGACATGTCCTCACTGCCAATTAATGGAAGAGTTGACTGCCTTGAGCCAGGGAGTGCTGAGAATTATATCATCTTTTCTAGAAGTGATGATAAAAAACTCTCATTCTTCAAGGGTGTCATCAATCTTTAGCTGAAGGAGGGTCTTGTAACAGATAAAGCCTCCTTTGTTCATTGTTCCATCAACATTCAAGGCTCAGAGGGATCGAGAGAGGCGAGTAGTTGGTAGATCATATTCCTTGACTATTTTCGGGTGGATGAAGTCTTCCATTGCTCCACTGTCAATTAGGGCCATGGTTTCAACAATTTGTGCTCTGTCAGGGAATAGAGAGATGGGGATATGGATCGATTTTTTGTCTCTATCTGCTAATAGTATAGGAGTGAGCCATATCAGAGGAGAAGACATTGACACTTTTCTCTGCTTCAAAAATCCTCTTTATAAACTTTTGCCATGCTAAGCAGTTCCTGCTCAGTGTCTTCATAACACACCTTGAGTGCTCAAAGAATCTCATCTCCATCAATCTTGTTGGCCTTCAAATAATGGATGTACTTGGCCAGCTTGGAGGGCTGGGCTTGGGTTTTGGGGTGGTAGCAACTGGTGTTACCAATGCTGCTTGGGCCTGCTCCAGGTTCCTAGAAGGACACAGAGGTGGGGTAGAAGTCAAATTGTTACTGGGACAGGGATGGTTCCAAGTCAAGCATCCTTTCTTGTGGCAGATAAAGCACAGATCTTTCCTCATGTGCTCTGCACATTGTACCAGGGTGAGTCATACCTCATCGATGTTCATGGCATTGGGGTTGCGGCCCTGACTATGGTTAGCTGTAAAGGAGAACCTGCCTTGGTGTAACTCCTTTATCCTTTGCTACTGCCTGTGAAATTGGCTAGCAGTGAAAATCCATCCCTCCAAAGTGAGGGGAATTTCTCCCATAGACAAGACCATTGTTGACAACTTCAGGTCAAGTCCTTCAATGAACTGATCAATTAGCACATTTTGATCAGTGATTCTTGCTTGCGATGCAGCCAGTTGGAATTCTGACATGTAGTTGTGGAATCCATTTTCACTCATCCCCTGTTGCAGTCCTCTCATCTTCCTGCGGGTGCTTGCCTCCAGATTGAATGGGAAGAAGATTCTCTGAAAATTTTCCACCAACTTATTGAACATCTTTTCTCAGTTTGGAATAGTAACGTTGTCTATCTTCATATACCAGTGTTCTGTGAAAGCTGCACTGCAACCTTTACTGATCTTGTTGATTGTTACCAGTACCCTATCTTTTGGGTCATAAAGGTCCCTGTTCATGGCAAAGTAGGCCTTCATGGTCATAATCCATTGGGTGGCATCCTTAGATTTGCCAGAGAAATTGTCAGGCAATCCTGCCTTCAATTCATGTTTATGCTCTGTGGTCATCATAACTCATTTGGGGGATGGGGACATGGGAGCAGAAGGAAAAAGTTCTTCATCAGATGGGGGGTCAACTGGAATGGGGGATGGCGGGTGCTCTTCTCTAGGTGGGGGCAGGGTGGAGGGTCAGGTAAAGGTATGTGGGGGGATGCAGATAGGATGAGGGGTGGCTGGCAGCTGGTTAGAAGATAAAGAGGAGAAGGTTACTTATCGAGCTGGGGGTGCAGGAGGAGTAGAGGGAGACGAGGCAATGGTCACTTCAAGGGTCTTCTCAATGCTTCAAAGGAAGGAAGTAACTGGATTGCTAAGGGTGGATAGTTGTAGTGACAGAGAATGTGAGGGAGTGCAAATGGAGTGCTTCGGGGTGAAGGAAATGGTGGGCAATGAGTTTACTCCTTGGTAGATGAATGGTTAGTTGACAAGCTAGTTCTTTTGATACACACCTTGCATAAAATCTAGCTGAGTATTCACTCAAGAGTAGAACAAAGACTCGAAGAGTGAAGGTTACATGCCAAAGGGGTCTCATCTAGTAATCAACCTCATACTAGGCAGAGAGTTCAGAGCAAGGTTGAATTGCATAGAACTAGCTTAGAGTACATAGGTGGAAAGAGGTACTATTTATATAAGTGAGGATCTGCACACAGATCAGGGAATATGATGGAATCTTGTGGAAAGATTCCATAGAAAGAGAAAAGTGTCCTAAAGAAGATGAAACAACAACTGGCAATGGAAATGCCAAGGAAGTCAGAAGGGTGTTCCATCAGAAGTGGCGCTAAGGTCATGAGAATGAGAACTCAGCCTAAGCTGAGGTACTGGGTTTATTAGGACAACCAAGAGGAAAGTAAGTAATAAGAAAAGAAATATCCTCAGCATACTGCAATATCATAACACAGTGATAGACTTGTGGAGGATACAGTCAAGTTTGGAGGAGGATCAGTGATGCTATGGGGCTATATGATTTGTGATGGAGTTGAAATGGCTTGCAAGATTGATGGTAAGATGGATGCTAATCTCTATATGCAGATTTTAGAAGATGAACTTCAACAAACCCTAGTGGATTATGAATTTACTTCAAAGAACATTATTTTTCAGCAGGATAATGATCCCAAACATACCAGTAGAAGGGCCAAGAAGTGGTTGGGGGAGCATAAATTTGAGGTCATGGTATGGCCTGCTCAGTCTCCAGACCTTAATCCCATAGAATATCCATGGTTTCTCCTCAAAAGGAGGCTAGCAGCATATTTTGAGCCATTCAAGGGGATATTGGAACTTTGGAAGAGAATTCAAGAAGAGTGGTACAAGATTGAGGTTGGGGAGTGTTAAAGGTTGATTGAGAGCATGCCTAGAAGGGTTCAGGAGGTCATCAAGGCCAAAGGAGGATATACTTCATACTAATTTGCAATACCTGGATATCAGCAACAAAACTGTTCCAATGACATAAGTGACTTAAAATGGATATATCTCCACTGGACCTGAACAAAATCACATGACTCAGGGACCAAAGTTGTAGCCAGGAGTATGTACTTTGTTTGGTCCCACCAATGCTAAGCGAGATTCCCATATGTGTTTGCAGTGTGCTTCACACACTGCATTAGGGTTAGTTATTGGAACAGTTTTGTTGCCCACTGTATAGCAAGTTACTGTTTTGAGTGGCAAATACTATGTCCTCATTTTCAGTTCCATGCAGTATATCATAAGCCAGTGGTACAGCATGTAACCACCATGGGTCAGATTGGGGTCAGACTGCAGCTATAGCAGAAGGCTCATAAGCATAACTCTGAGGTTTCTAGGACATGCCAATCACACCTTGTGCTATGGGTTAGTTGGACAATGAGCTTCATGTTGGGTGGCCATTGACAATCAGGTCAATTATATACCTACATCATGTTGAGCTGAGATCAGGCCATAGGTATAGCAGAGAATCCATAAGTGTGACTTGGAAGCTGCAAGATATGCCAATTGTGTCATATGCCATGGGTTAATCCAACAATGAACTCAGCACTGGGGTAATAGAAATGGTCCTATATTGCAATAAAAGCATCTCAAAAACATAAATTATTAAAAAAACTTAATTCAAGCTTGGTGTAAAGAGTCTGTCATGGCTTATGGAACTGAATGAAATCATGGGCAGTAGACTGTCCTTGTTAGGACCCTTATTTCTCTTTTCCTTTCTTTCCTTTGATACTTTACTTGTACCATATGATCTCGTCTCTTCCTTTCCCATCTTATCTTATCTTATCGCACAGCCACCAGGGCTAAGGTCCATGACATCATAGATAGTCTAGGCCATTCCAAAGCCAGCCCTCAGTTGGCCCATGCACATCACTCATGTAGTATATAAGTAGTTGGTAGTGTATAGTGTAAGTTCCTTCATGCTTGGTATTCATCAGCTTTAGGTGCATTCACTTTGAGTGTGATCCTGATATAATACCAAGCATACCACTTCTTTACTGCTTGCTGTCATTCACAGCAACCAGCTTACCACTCTAGCTTTTCACATTATCACCTTCCGAGTGCTGGTTGAGCCCTCAGCTCCCACATACAAGTCTAGAGTGTGATATTGCATTTTGCAGCGCCCTCTCAAGCCCATACCTTTACCTAGCCATGCTATTTAAGCCATGAGCTAGTTCCATTTGAGCTGTCAAGCCACCCACTCACAAACCCTCAACCCTACTCTCACCTATCCTGCTTCCTTTAAGCTGGAGATAGTTACCCCTTGCTGATAGGCTCTCTTCAATAAGTCTCCTTATCCATTCTTGCCACTTCCCAACTGAGTGCACTTCACACAAAGTCAATCCACTTTCCAAGTAGCACTCCTCTTCGGATGTCTACTCATGTCAACCATCACATACAGCAGTTAGAGCTCAAACACTTGATATCTGATGGTAAACCACTGTTATTTGGTTGAGGTAGTCATCGCTGCCATTGCACAGCATGCCCTTGACTAGAGACTGTACTCTCCTGTACTGCAGTTGCTAGCCCTCACATCACAACTAGCTACATTATCAAGCATTATTTGGTAGTATGACACTACCTTGAGCACCTCCCAAGTTTCCTGTACTTTGGTCTATAAAAGTACTGTTCCATGGATGCCTTCTATCCACAAGTGGTGAGAAGAAATCTTGAAGACTGTTGATGAAGAAAGAGTTTCTTCCCTTTCACCCTTCCACTTTTTGTTACAGTTTATTCTTTTCCTTATCCTTTTCTTTATTTCTTGCTATATGTGAACTGTATAACCACTTAGCCATTCCCACAGGCACATGCTTATCCCTTCAGACTTCTCACTTGGCTGACATCTCAGCTTCAAGCTTTCCTTTATCTCTTATCTTCTTATCTCTTATTATACAACTATCTTTGGCCAATGGCCATTCCACCTCTTATCATTTATCTTTGGCCAATGGCCATTCTCCCTCAGGTTATACAACTTTCTAATTTCCTTTTACATACTTGGTCCATGCTCAGTTTATATGGGTATATAAACCTCGCCCTTTTACACAGTACTCCTTAGACTAGATCTACTTGGATATACTGCTAAATTCTCACAATCGACCTTTGACTTGCTTAACTGTCTTTTGACTTAGTCCCAAACCCAAATCCTCCATTGCAGTTGGGGATTAAGCTGTATGATCACACTCAGAACAATATGGAGGATTAGCTTCTCAAGTCTACGCTCGTCCCTATCCGGTCCAAGCATAACAAAATATCTAGTCTTTTCTTTTCTGGCAGCCATCATTGCTGACAAGATTACCCATTGATATAAGATTTCATCCTCAAAGAACCCTAAGTCCATGCCTACCAAAGGCAAGAAACCCCTCTGTGTATCACTGCACAAACTCTAACACCCCAACCCTTTTATTCCCAACACCTCAGACTCCAAACCAGAACACAGACAAAGATCAGAGGAAGAACCCCAATCAACTGACATGAAGCTTGG
The DNA here is from genome assembly GCA_038092695.1 of Boletus rubropictus. NCBI lineage: Eukaryota > Fungi > Basidiomycota > Agaricomycetes > Boletales > Boletaceae > Boletus > Boletus rubropictus. The sequence goes on from JBBPQW010000380.1 coordinate 13,578, forward strand.
AGAAAAAACCACAAGCATCAGTGAAGGACCTGCTGAGTGAATAGTACTCACACAGTTAGAACTGATTACAAGCCCATGCCACAAAGCCACTACATTACCAGGACCCACAGAATAAAGATCTCTCATGGTTAGAACCTCAACCAAGATGTTGATGACAATGAAATCCACTGAACTTAAGATTGGAGCACCAGAGGCTTATAATGGATCTTATGAAAAAGCCAAGTCCTTCATCCTTTCCATTAAAGCTTACCTCTTGATCAATAAGGAGCTTTATGACAACGATGACAAGAGGGTTGTGTATGCACTCTCTTATATGAAGGAAGGTGTCACTCTCCAGTGGGCCACCAGATTTTGAGCAGATTTCCTGAACAAAGCAACCTCATCCTTTGGGACTTTCCAACAATTCGAAGAGGAGTTCAAAGCCTCTTTCGAATATGCTAATACACAGGCTGAGGCCATCGCCAAGATGTCCACGCTCACGATGAATGATAAGAAGCTGATGTCCCTCAATGAATACATTGCGAACTTCAGAACTTATGTGGCAAGGAGCAAAATAACTCAGGACACTGCATTGATTGAATTCTTCTCCCATGGACTGAAACCTGCTTTGACATGCAGAATCCTCGGGATGGACACCCCTTCCACTTACATTGATGAGTGGTATGAAAAGGCGCTATACTTCCAAGCTGCCTATGAACAATTGACTTCCTTTACAGCATGAAACTTGACCAACCCCAAGGATTGACCAACACTGGCTTATATGCCATGACAAAACTGAGACCCCAATGCAATGGACATCAACTGAATTGAACTCTCAAAGAAAGAGAGAGACAAACACATCCAAAATGGCAAATGCTTTGGCTGCCACAAACATGGGCATATTTACCGCGATTGCCCTGATAAGAAGATGACCAAGACTCGCCCTTTGACTCAGAAGAAGAAGAAGGATTCAGTAAAAGCTGTGAGGCAAGCAGAAAAGAAGGAAGAGTCCTCAGACTCTGGAGATGGAGCGGATGCTGAAGAAAGTGATGACAAAGAGGCTGTACAAATAGCCCGCATCTCCACCAAGAAAAAGGGTTTTTAGACAGGAGGACTTCATCAATGCAAGTACCTCCCTGACTTTCTTGCTCTCCTGTACTTATAGCTGATTGAAATAAACATGGACTGCGAGTTCCCATCTGGTTTATGGCTACAGGAAAGAGTGATAAAGACGTTGACACTATGGCCCTGATTGACTGTGGAGTGGAGATCTCCTGCCTTGACTGAAGCTTTGCAAAACAACACCAACTCCTGATTGAGAAACTGTCCCACCCTTTGAAGGTGATGAATGTCGACTCCTTTGAGAACAAACACAGAGAGATCTGATACAAGACAATGCTCTATTTTCAAACCGGCTCGATCATCATGAAGGCTAAATTTTACATGATGAATTGTGGATGACAGACTACAATTTTAGGGATGTCATGGCTTCGATTGATCAACCCAACAATTGACTGGATGAAAGGGACCCTTGATATCCATGATTCATATGACCTATCCTCCGAATTCTACCTCATGACCTCATCCCTTCAGGAGAAGCCTCAATGATATATCCACTTGGTTAAAGCTTCTGAGTTTAAAGTCAAAAAGCTATCAATGACTGCTATGATTCCTACAAAAGGGTCAAAGCATGCAGCAGGACATGACTTGTATGCTGCCAAACTAACAACAATCCCAGCTCTTGACAAGGGTCTGATAGATATGAAGATTCCCATATGGCTCCCTAAAGGAACCTATGGCTGAATAGCCCCATGCAGTGGGCTCGCTGCAAAGCACAGAATTCAAACTGGCACTGGCATGATAGATCCTGATTACAGAGGGCCCCTGAAAGTCCTTTTGTTTAATCACTCGAAGAATGACCTGGAGATTAACACTGGAGATCAAGTAGCTCAATGTTATGGTATTGTGGTATTCCAAGGACATTTATTTTCTCATTACATACTTCCCTCTTGGCCGATATAACGAATCCAGTACTTTGGGTCAGGTCAAGTTCTTGTTCTCATGCCCTTAGCGCTGCTTCTGATGGAACGTCTTTTTGACTTCCTTGATGTTTTCATGGCCATTTATTGTTTCACTTCTTCAGAACACTTTTCTCCCCTTATGGAATCTTTCCACAAGATTCCATTAGTGTTCCCTTGGTCCGTGCATGGACCCTCATCCCATAAGTAGTGACCTCTCTTTTACATGTACTTTAAGCTAGTTCTATGCAATTCAACCTTGCTCTGAACTCTCCATCTAGTGTGAGGTTGATCACTAGGTGAGACCCCTTTGGTGCGTAATTCTTCACTCTACAAGTCCTCATTCTACTCTTGAGTAAATGCTTGGCTAGATTCTATGCAAGGTGTGTATCAAAAGAACTAGCTTGTCAACTAATTGTTCTCCTACCAAGGAGTAAACTCGTTGCCCAACATTTCCTCCACCCTGAAGTGATCCATTCACACTCCCTCATGTTCTCCGTCACCCCAACCTACCGCCCCTAGCAACCCAGTTACTTCATTCCTTTGAAGCATCAAAAAGACCCTCAAAGCAACTGTTGCATCCTCCAATACTCCTCCTATACCTCCAGCTCAACAAGTAACGTCCTCCTCCTCTTCCTCTAACCAACCGCCCATTGCCCCTCGTCCCATCTGCATTCCCCCTCATATCTTCACCCAATCCTCTATCCTGCCACCACTTCAAGAAGAGAGACCCCTATCCCCAATCCAAGCTGATCCCCCATCTGATGAAGAACTCTTCCCCTCCGCCCCCACCTCCCCATCCCCCAAATGAGTTATGTTGACAACTGAGCATAAACATGAATTAAAGGCAGGGTTGCCTGATGATTTCTCAGAAAAGTCCAAGGATGCCACCCAATGGATAATAGCCATGAAGGCCTACTTTGCGATGAACAAGGACCTTTATGAGCCCAAGGACAGGGTATTGGTAACAATCAACAAGATTGGTAAAGGTTGCAGTGCAGCTTTCGCGGAACACTGGTATACAAAGATCAACAATGATACCATTCCAAATCGAGAAAAGACATTCGAAAAGTTGGTGGAAGATTTCCAAAGGACCTTTTTCCCATTCGATTTGGAGGCAAGCGCCCACAGGAAAATGAGAGGACTGCGACAGGGGACGAGTGAAGATGGATTCCACAACTATGTATTGGAATTCCAACTGGCCATGTTGCAAGCAAGGATAACTGATCAGAACGCGTTAATCAATCAGTTCACAGGAGGACTAGACCTGAAACTATCCACAATGGTCCTGTCTATGGGAGAAATTTCCCTCACGTTGGAGGGATGGATCTCCACTGCCAGCCGCTTCCATGGGCAGCAACAAAGGATAGGGGAGTTACGCCAAGGCAGGTTCTCTTTTTCAACCAACCACGGCCAGGGCCACAACCCCAATGCCATGGATGTCGATGTGGTACAGCTAACACCAGTACAGAGGGCAGAGCACATGAGGAAAGGTCTGTGCTTCATCTGCCACAAAAAGGAATACTCAATTTGGAACCACCCTCGTCCCAATAATCCGACTTCTACCCTGCCTCCACATCCTCCTAGGAACCTGGAGCGGGCCCAAGCAGCATCAGTAGCACCAGTTGCTACTACTTCCGAAACCCAAGCCCAGCCCTCCGAGCTGGCCAAGTACATCCACCATCTGAAAGCCAGCAAGATTGATGGCAATGAAATTCTTCAAGCATTAAAGGCCTGCTATAAAGACACTAATTAGGAACCACTTAGCATGGCAAAAATCTATAAAGAGGATTTTTAAAGCAGAGGAAAGTGCCAATGTCTTCTCCTCCAATACAGCTTGCTCCTGTATTATTAGCAGATAGAGACAAGAAATTGATTCACATTCCCATCTCTCTATCCCCAGACAGAGCACAAATCATTGAAACAACTGCCCTAATCGACAGTGGGGCAATGGGAGACTTCATTCATCCAGACCTAGTCAAAAAATTCGATCTCCCTACTGCCTGTTTCCTCCGACCCCTCCACGCCCTAAACGTTGATGGAACATTAAACCAGGGAGGTTTCATCCATTATAAGACCACCCTTTGGCTAATGATCGACAACCTCCTTGAGGAACGAGAATTTTTTGTCATTGCCTCAGGAAAAGACAATGTCATCCTTGGCACTCCTTGGCTCAAAGTAGTAAACCCTTCCATCGACTGGCAACAAGGGCATGTTTTCATCACCCCAGAAGCATACTCCCCCACCTGTGACCACCCCCTTGTACCTGACCAGCAGTATCTGATCAAATCCTTGTCTCTCAATCCCTCTCACGAGATTGAAAAGCAGCTATATAAGAAGAAGTTCTCTTGCATCACCGAACCATGGGCCCAATGGCTACTATGAAAGGTAACGCTTGCCACTGAAATTGCCCAACAGGTACAAAAGGCCGAGGTCACTCTCCTAACATGGGCCAAGAAGTTTGCAAAGGTCTTTCAAAAACAAACCCACAACCATCTCCCACCGTCCCATCCCTATGACCATGCCATAGCTCTCCATGAATACTTCACCCCGAAGGTCGCCAAAGTCTACCCCCTCAATTCTAAAGAGCTTGAAGCATGCAATGCATTCATTGAGGAATATCTTAAGACAGGACAAATTCGACCCTCCAAATCCCCACAAGCCTCCCCCTTCTTCTTTGTGCCTAAGAAGGACAGCTCAGTTCAACCCTGCCAAGACTACCGCTACCTCAACTCACACACAGTCAAGAATGCCTACCCACTCCCCCTCATCTCCACTCTCATGGATCAACTTCGAGGTTCAACCATCTTCACTAAGTTCGACATTCGATGGGAATATAACAATGTATGGATTAAGGAAGGGGACCAGTGGAAGGCTGCCTTTATCACCCCTCAGGGACTCTTCGAACTGATGGTGATGTTCTTTGGCCTTTGCAACTCACCTGCCACTTTCCAGGCATTCATGAACTGTTACACTTGGACCAGGTAGGGACAAACGTAGACTTGAGAAGCTAATCCTCCATATCGTTCTGAGTGCTTGGCAGCTCAACCCCCAACTGCAATGAAGAATTTGGGATAGGGACTAAGTCGAAAGTCGGTCGAGCAAGTCGAAGGACAGTTGCAAGGATTTAGCAGTATATCCAAGTAGATCTAGTCTAAGGAGTACTGTGTACAGGGCAAGATTTATATACCCGTATAAACTGAGCACAGACCAAGTTCATAAAAGGAAATAAGAAGATCGTATGACTTGAGAAAGAATGGCCATAGGCTAAAAATAAACAATAGGAGGTAGAATGGCCATTGGCCGAAAAGTCATATGATAAGAGATAAGAAGATAAGAGATAAGGGAAAGCTCCTAGCCAAGGTATCGGCCGAGCAAGAAGTCCGAAAGAGTAAGCACCTGCCCATGGGAACGGCTAAGTGGTTATACAGTTTGCATATAGTAAGAAATAAAAGAAAGAAAAGAATAGACCATAACATTACCCTCTATCTAGGGGAAAGGTTACCCAACCTTTCATAAGTCTATGTAGCCTCCTACTGGGGACCCAGTGATGTTGGTGTATCCGACGTCGTCAATGACATCGTTACCAGGGTTGGAGTTGTCAGAAATAGGGGTGTGAGGTCGGTTAGAAGGGGAAAAACATCTGCAACGAGAAGACCAGGAAGAATGGGATGAAGAGCCAAAGGAGGATGAATGTCCTCTTCGTCAAAGGGAGCAAGTGGCTTGGATATGACCAGGTTACCAGCAGAGACATAACGGACATCAATAGAGGGAGCAATTAACCCTTACGTGACCAAGTCGTTGATAGATAAAGCATACTTCAGGGAAGTGGGGGTCGGATGGTGGTAGGAGTGCTAGTGCAATTGCTCATTGTCGATCCTCTTCAATCGACTGGTGTTCAAGGTGGTCAAGCACTAGCGCTTCTTCTTTGGTGAGGATAGGGGTAATGGCATCTTCCGGGGTGATTCTTCCATGGGAAACAGGTACATAGGCAGCAGGAGAAGGCGATGGGTCATGATGAGGCAGAAGTGGTAGTGGAGGCAGAGAGGATGTTCGGACAAATGGCAGAGCGTCATGAGTATGGTGAGCAGAGAGGTCTGCTAGGACATCTTCCATATGACACTGATTCATTCCAATTAATAATTGGTCCTCGAGCTCGTCTCTCACATGTTGTGCCATCTAAAGGGCAGTTCTGCATGTCGCCATGAGTTCTCTTTGCAGATCATTCTGAGGTCTGGGTAATCGGACCATGATATGGTTGAGGCAAAGGGTGATGCATCGGTTTGCTAAGAAGGATCTATAGAAAACATCTAAAAGTGAATTTGTGTCCAGTGAATAAGAAAGAGCAAGGGCATAGGCAGGGTCCAAAAGAGGGACAGTCATGGCGTGGAGGCCTGGTTCAGTCATGGGATCCTTAAGGACGCAGGCGAACTGGTGTTCTTGAGTAGTATTCATATCATAGGTGGTGGTTTCAATTGAAGGAGCAGGTTACAGAAACAACTAGGGGTGTACCTTCTTATAGGCTTTCAGCAATCTAGAAGCATTGTCTAAGGAACTTTCCAGTTCCCATGAATTATCAGCTGATGGGTATCCTTTCCATTTGATAAGGAATTTCTAACAGGTCAGGGATCCTTTGTGACTAAGAATCGCTTCTATTTCATATTCCTCTTCCCCTTCTATAAGTTCCGGTGGTGGCTTCTTGAAGTTTGGCCCATATATGTTGTTTTCGCAATAGGGCAATAAAAGAGAAGCATGAAAAACGGGGTGGATCTTCCAAGATTCCAGAAGTTGAAGTTGATAAGTGATTGAAGATAGAACCTTGGTTATCATAAAGGGTCCTTCTCATTTTGCAGTGAACTTCGGATTTTCTATGTGGTGCTTTAGGTTGCACGCTTCTAGCCAAACTTTGTCCCCTTTGGCGAAGGGCGTAAATGAATGTCGGTTTCTTCTCTTCATCATCATCTGAGCAAGTTCATGAGCAGCAAGGGCTTCATTCTAAGCTGTGGAGAGTCATTTCAGGTGGTTTTTGACTGCAGGAAGGTTCATGTCAGAGATGACCATGGAAAGGGAACAGAGTTCATAACCTATTATGAGAAAGAAGGAAGATTGGCCAGTCATAGAATGAGGTCAGTGATTATGTGCGAATTCTGCCATGGGAATCTTCTTAGCCCATGAGGTGGGGTTCGATCTGCAGTAAATGCGCAGATATGTCTCAATTTCTTGGTTGACTCATTCCGTTTCTCCATCCATCTGAGGGTGGTACACTGTTGATAGGGCGAGGTCGTATCCGAGTAGTTGTCCAAGTTCTTTAGCAAATGCAGAGGTGAACTGTGGGCCTCAGTTGGAGATGATCTTGTCATAAAGGCCAAAACAAGTGTAGACCTTTTCATAAAACAGCGTGGCAATGCCAGCTGAGTCAATCATCTTCTTTGTGGGGCAAAGAATTACCCCCTTTGTAAGCCCATGGTCTACCACAATCAGAAGTGAGTTGAAGTCAGCGGATCGGGGGAGGTCGGTTATCAAGTCACATGACACCTGCTGAAAGGGTCATAATGTGTGAGAAGGGATCGGAGTCAGGGGAGCCATGGTAGAATAGGTGTTGGCCTTATTCTGCTGGCAAATTGTGTAGCCTTCAACATATTTCCAAACAAAGGCAGCCAGGCCAGGCCACCAATATTCTCTGGCAACGAGTTGTCATGTCTTTAAATAGCTGGGGTGTCCGGCAGCATCATGGTTATGATTCTGTTCAACGACAGCTTTGCAGTGATCAGGGGGAATGTAGACGTGGTTCTGGTATATAAGGATACCAGTGTCATATTTCCAATCAGAGAGTTAGTCTCGGAGGAATGATGGAACACCCTCCATTCGTCAGAGAGCTGTAAGAACAACTGGGTCATCAGGAGTCAAAAGGCAGATCTTGTCCTGTAGGGCTATGTCCACTAGGTTTACAAAGACTGATGGGGGAAGGAGTATCATTGCTGTGTTGTCATCATTGTTCTGGGATATCAGGTCTGGTCATTGTGAGAGAGCGTCGGGTCCGGATAATAATGTACCAGATATGTGGGTCATCTGAAAGTCATAATCAGCAAGATCTAGTAGCCATCTTGCTTGTCGTTGGTTCAAATTTTGTGGTTTTCTAAAATATGTCAGATTTTTATGGTTGGTAAAGATTGTCACCTTATGCGGTGTTTCTTGGAGGTAATGACACCATGTCTTTAGTGCTCGTATGATGGTGAGCAATTCTCTGTCAAATATGTTATAGTTTTGTTTAGCAGAAGTGAAAGTCTGGGAGATATAGGCACACAGGTGCCATTCTCTGTTGGTGTTGGTCTGAAGTACAGTGGCTCAAATAAGTGTCCCAATGTTTGGCCATTTTGAAAAGACCTGACATTTTCAAAAGAACCAAAATATATCAGCTCTGACCCTTGCAGGGTCATTAATAGCCCTAACTCCTACCCTGAAAATGAGCCCTTAGTTATGTGATTTGGTTGCCATGGCACTGAGATATAACATTTTCAAAA
>JBBPQW010000381.1:0-22051 GCA_038092695.1 Boletus rubropictus
GGATCTCTGGGTGCGGCTGGATTGGATCTGTATGCAGCGGAAGCAATGACAGTCCCTGCCCATGGACAGGCGTTAATTTCCACAAGGACTCATGTGTCCATTGAACAGGGCCACTATGGCCGTATTGCACCAAGATCGGGCTTAGTGGTTAAGAATTCGATAGCTGTTGGAGCTGGTGTAATCGACTCAGATTATAGGAGGAAGATAAAAATCCTACTCTTTAATCACTCAGATAAGGACTTTAAGGTCAACACTAAGGACCGAGTCACCCAACTGATTATTGAAAAGATTCAAAGACCTGAAATGGTTAAAGTAAGTCGCTTTGAGGATAAAACTGAGTGCAATGACAAAGGCTTTGGCAGTATGGGCATAAACCGAGTCAAACACTGTTCATGGTTAAATACAGTAGATCCCTTGTCGATCAGGTGGATCCAGCAGCAAGCACATAGTAAAAATGAAAAATGTGCGCTTAACCATTTTTACTTTTTTGTACATGACGGGTGATGTCCAGAAGTAGATAGAGATCTACTGGTGAACCTCTGGAACATGTCCATTGAGGAGTTCGCATGGGTGCTTTACAACCTACAAAAGAAACCATGATTCAAGAAGGCATCAGAGTGATGAAGGGTTTACAACAGCCTAGAGGTACCCACCACAGTCCAGTTAGATAATGGCATGGCTCTTGAAGTAAAGACCCTAGTTGACTCTGGATGCACAGGCTCTGCCATCAACAAGGAGTTTGTCAAAGAAAAGGGTATTCAAACTACCAAGCTTCCATGTCCTGTATGAGTGTACAACACTAATGGTTTGCTAAACCAAGCCGGGAGTATTACAGAGTTTGCGGTAGTCGAGCTTAAAATCTTAGATCATAGCAAGAAGATAGCTCTGGCTGTGACTAGTTTAGCTCACAACCCTATATTCCTTGGATATGACTGGCTACGTCTACACAATCCTAAGATAGATTGGAAGACTGGTCATATTGAGTTTAGGTGTGAAAACAATCACATGCCTAAAATTGAGGAAGTCGAAGACAATGATGACAATGAGGAACTTGAGGTTAAATACTCCAAAGGCAAATGATTGTTTCAGCTAGACCTCGAGTGGTATTTTAGAAATACTGCCACTGAGATCACTGCTAAGGAGTATGCAACCAAAAAGAAAAAGACCTTTGAGGAAGCCGCTCTGGCTTATATTCATGACTTCACTGATGTATTTGCCAAAGAGTCGTTCGACGAATTGCCACCTTGACGACCATGGGACCATGTAATAGAACTTACGCTGGGAGAACATGTCATAGACTGTAAGACATACCCACTAGGTCCAGGTGAACAAAAGGAGCTGAATGCATTCCTTGAGGAAAATCTGAAGTCGGGAAGGATTAGACCTTCCAAAAGTCCTTTCACCTCTGCATTCTTCTTTATTAAGAAGAAAGATGGCCAGTTAAGACCTGTTCAGGACTACCAGAAGTTGAATGTGGTTACCATTCAAAACCGATATCTGTTACCCCTGATCAACGAACTGGTAGACAAGCTCAAGTCTGCCAAATACTACATGAAGTTTAATGTAAGATAGGGCTATAATAATGTTTGAATGACTGATGGCAACAAATGGAAAGCGGCTTTCCGCACCAACTGAGGGCTCTTTGAGCCACTTGTGATGTTCTTCGGACTCACAAATTTGCCAGCAACATTTCAAATCATGATGAACTCGCTGTTTAAGGAACTGATCAATCAAGGTGTCATAGTAGTCTACATAGATGATATCATGATATTCACCAAGACGATCAAAGAGCATAGGCAAATAGTCCAAGAGGTCCTTATCATACTCCATAAAGAACACCTATACTTAAGACACGATAAATGCGACTTTGAAGTCCAAGAGATGGAATTCCTTGGAATAATCATGTCACAGGACAAAGTGAAGATGGAGCCAAAGTGTTGGATATGGTGAGTTGATAGCTACGACTTAGCCACACTATGGACACTATTAGTCTTCTGTGTGGAAGCATTGCCTAGTGATGGTTAACTCCACCTCCTGTAGTTACTAGCCTTCTCTTATGTTGGACTAGTAGCTCAATGATAGAGCGTCTAGTTGCATATATGGATGGTCGCAAGTTCGATCCTTGCTTAGTCCAATATTTTCTGCAGATGTTGCAGCTGCCTGATTCAGCTGTTTAACACAAAGAAGGTTCAGGCTATCAAGGATTGGCCAGTTCCCCAGACATGCAAACAGTTGTGGGGATTCCTAGGCTTTCTTAATTTCTACCAGCGTTTTGTTAAAAACTTCATCCAAATCACCTGACCCCTGAACATGCTCACATTAGAGCTTAAGGAGTTCAAATGGACCAATGAGCATCAGACCATGATGGACAGGCTAAAAGAGACACTGACAACCACACCAGCACTTGCCATGCTGAATGATGATGATCCGTTCAGGGTAGAAATTAATGGTTCTGGAATTGGCATAGGAGCGGTCCTATCGCAGAATCAAGGAGGGATATGGCATCCCATAGCGTTTATTTTGTGCTCACTTAACAATGCCAAAAGAAACTATCATGCAGCAGATCTAGAAATGCTTGCAGTGATTTTTGCATTAAAAGAGTGGTGCCAATACTTGCTCAGTGCCAAACACCCATTCAAAGTCCTGGCGGATCACAAGAATCTGGAATATTTCAAGAAGCTGGTCGATCTATCCCGCAGACAGGCATGATGGCAACAAATCATTCAAAAATATGATTTTACCATCAAGCATAGATTGGGCAAGATGAATCCAGCAGATCCTCTGTCCTGGAGGCCAGATTATGAAAAGGAGGTGGAATCTGATAACAAACAGAAGATCTTACTCCCTGATCAACTTTTCACCTTGAAACCATCTGCCGAGGCTAGAGCACAGCAGTGGGCAACATATTTCTCATCCAAAGCATTGGAAAATCATGTGAAAACTTGGTCAAGCATACAGTCACAGATAGCTCAGTACCAAAAACATGCCGAAAAGTATGTGACCAAAGGCCTTGAGAAGAAAGATTCCTCTTGGATGAAAAATGATGGTCTCATTCGATGGAAGAATCTCCTCTACATACCATGGGTCAAAGAACTCCAAGAGCAAATCATTCGGAAAAACCATGATCATCTAATCGCAGGTCACCCAGGAGCTCAAAGAATGTGCGATCTGATTATGACATGATACTACTGGCCCACTATGAGGAAAGATGTTGAGATCTACATTCGAGGATGTGACTGTTGCCAAAAAGTGAAGAACTGCATGGTCCCTGCCCACACACCACTCACTCCTAACGAAATTCCCTCCGCCCCTTAGGAAATCATTTCTATTGATATAATTGGTCCTTTGCCAGAGTCACAAGGCAAGAATGCGATCTTGACCATCATAGATCAATTTTCCAAGATGATTCACCTCTTTCCAGTCTCCTCCACCATCACTGCCAAGGGAGTTGCTACTATATTCCGCGATCATGTTTTCAAACTCCATGGCACTTCCAAGAAAGTGATATCAGACCGAGGACCCCAATTCATGTTGGCCTTCATGACCGACTTATACAAGCTCCTTAATATCAAGGGAAATCCTTCTACCATGTACCATCCGCAGACCAATGGTCAAACCAAAAAGATCAACTCAGAGGTTGAGTTGTACCTTCAATTATATGTGAACCACTAACAGAACAACTGGGTTGAATGGCTAGCATTAGCCGAGTTTGCGCACAATCAGAAGACCAGCAGCGCAACTCAGTCATCACCATTCTTGTTGAATTATTGCCAACAACCCTTGATAACAGTCAATGGTTCAAAAAACACTAGAAGTGAAGAAGCTCACAAGTTTGTGTTGAAACTGAAGAAATCCCAGGCCCAAGCCAAAGCTGCATTGGAAAAGGCTACAACCAACATGAAGAAGTATTACAACCACACAGCACAACCCCCTACTTTCTACAAGACAGGAGATAAAGTCCTCATCGATGGGAAGCACATACACTCCAACTGACCCACTAAGAAACTCGAAGACAAACATTACAAACCATTTAAAGTCCTCAAGAAAGTTGGCCCAGTGGCATACAAGTTAGAGCTCCCAAAGACCCGGCATGATATTCACCCCATTTTCCATAAATCTCACCTTTGGCCATATATGGAAGGAAAGTTCCCATCCCAAGCCAAACCCACACCTCCACCACCAGTCATAGTAAAACAGACAGACAGGAACAAAGTCAAGTATATCGCCAACTCCCACAAATGCTGAGGGAATATAGAGTACCTCATACAATGGAAAGGCTACCCGCACAAGGATTGCACATGGGAACCCAAGGCACATCTCACAAATGCCAAGGGAGTACTTGAGAAGTACTTTAAAGACCATCCTGATGCAATACGTCAGGCATTCTTTGACAAATGTGACTGTCCACTTTGCACAGGTGACACAACTTTGTTTACTGATCCCGCCTTCTGCTCATATGCCACCTCCCTTGTAAAGCTCCCATCTCACCTCTTCGAAATCCCCGCTGTTTTGGAGCAACAGCATTGAAAAGGGGGTAATGTCAGGAACACTATTTTCCTTTCTTTTATGATATGATACTAGATGATACTATCTCTCCCTTTCATCTTATCTAATCATATCTTATCTTATCGCACAGCCACTAGGGCTTAGGTCCCCTTTACCATAGAATATTCTGCCACATTCCACACCTGCCCTAAGCTGGTCCATGTGCATCCCAGTAGTTAGTATATAAGTAGTTAGTAGAGTATAGTGTTTCTCTTTATGCTTGGTATTAATCGACATAGGCCTTCACACTTTGTGGAGTGATCCTGATATCTTTTGCTTGCCTTTGGGATTCTTTCATTCTTGTGGCAAACTCATAAGCTTCTTTGTTTCTTACGTATCACATTTCATCAACTGTTACAGTTGGTTGTTGGCTGTAATTAAGGATGAACAGCGAAGACCATATTGCACTACTGGTTCTTTGATTATGTGTGAATTCAGCTAGGGCTAGCCAATTGATCCAGTCATTTTGCCAATGGTTTATATAGATTCAAAGATATAACTCCACTTCCAAATTTATCTGCTCTGTTTGTCTGTCTGTCTATGGATGATAGGCTGTAGATGGGTTTCCTTCTATATATAAGAGTGAATATAAGTCGGTCATGAAGAAGGAGATGAATTGGGGTCCTCAGTCAGATATGACCTTTTTGGGAGTGCCATGCAGTTTGAACACCTGATCTTGAAAGATAGTGGCTACTCCTCTGGCTGTGATGGTCAAGGACACTGGGAATAGATGGATCATTTTAGAGAATTGATTTACGATTGTTAAAATAGCATTCTTTCCTTGTGATTCAGGTAATGGACCTATAATATCAACTGAGATGATCTCCCATGGTGCTGAGGGTACCTCATTTGGATGGAGTGGCATATGTTGGGGTGTTGTGTATGTTTTAGTCTTTTGGCATCAATCACATCCCTTGGTATATGACTCTATGTCCTTTTGTACTATTGGCCAGTAGTATCACGTCATGATTAAGTCACGTGTCCTTCTGGCTCCTAGGTGTCCTGTGATAGGATGATCATGATTCTCTTTTATTATCTGTTCTCAAAGTTCTTTTACAAAGGATATGTAGGTCAAGTTTTTCCACTTTATGAGGTCACCTTCTCGTTTCCATGACAACTTCTTCTTTTCAAGTCCTTCTATAGTGAACCTTTCTGCCTTCATTTGGTATTGTGCAATCTGAGTATCAACACTAGCCCAGTTTTGAGTGTTTATCTTGGAGTCTTCAGTAAAAAACCTCTCAGGTAATAGGATTTTGATTTTGTTGTTGTTGTTTGCCCCCCTCTCATAATCTGGCCTCCTGGACAGAGGATCAGCTGGGTTGGTCTTGCCAGATCTATGTTTGATGGTGAAATCAAATTCTTGAATGATTTGCTGCCATTGGGCTTGTCATCAAGAAAGATCAACAGGTTTTTAAAAATACTCCAAGTTTTTATGGTCCACAAGGACTTCGAACAGGTGTTTGGCTCCTAGTAGGTATTGTTGCCATTTTTTTAATGCAAAAATAACTGCTAACATCTCAAGATTTGCTGCATGGTAATTTTTTTTAGCATCATTAAGAGATTGCAAGATGAAGGCAATAGGATGCCAAATTCCATCATGCAGCTGAGATAACACAGCACCTACTCCAATGCCTGACCTGTCGGTCTCAACATGGAATGGGTCATCATCTGTCAGCATGGCTAAGGCCAGCACTAATGTCAGTGTCTCTTTTAGAGTGTTTATAGCTGTCTGACACTCAGATGTCCACTTGAACTCTTTTAACTCTGAAGTTAGAGTGATTTGGGTGAAGTTTTTTACAAATTGCTGATAAAAGTTGAGAAACCCTAAGAAGCCTCGTAGTTGCTTTCATGTGCTTGGTACTGGCCATTCTTTTATAGCCTGAACCTTCTTAGGTTCCATCTTGACCTTATCTTGGGATACAATGATCCCCAAGAACTCTGTTTTGCTCACTTCAAAGTCACACTTATTGTGTCTTAGATACAAGTGTTCCTTTCATAAGATTTCGAGAACTTCTCGAACTACATGTCGATGTTCTTCTAGGGTCTTTGTAAAAATCATGATGTCATCAATATACACCATGACTACTCCACGATTAATTAACTCTTTGAATAAAGAATTCACCATTGTTTGAAAGGTCATAGGAGAATTTGTCAATCCAAAGAACATGACTAATGGCTTGTATAGTCCTCTATTAGTTTGGAACACAGCTTTTCACTTGTCATCTTCTTTTATCCACATGTTGTTGTACCCCCACCTGATGTTGAACTTGGTATAATACTTGGCTGATTTCAGCTTGTCCACTAGTTCATTGATTAGGGGTAGTGGATACCTATTTCACACCGTTACTGCATTTAGCTTTCAGTAATCTTGGACAGGGTGAAGTTGGCCATCCTTCTTTTTAATGAAGAAGAATGCAGATGTGAAAGGACTTTTTAATGGTCGGATATGTCCAGATTTTAAGTTTTCTTCAAAAAAGGTGTCTAGCTCCTTTTGCTCTCTAGGACCAAGGGGGTATGTTTTTCAATTGATTGTATGGTCTCCTGGAAGGAGTTCAATCGCATAATTCCATGGTCTTTGGGGTGGTAGCTTATTAAATGATTCTTTGGCAAAAACATCCACAAAGTCATGAATGTATGCTAGAGCTGCCTTCTCAAAGGTCTTTTTCTTTTTGGTGGCATATTTTTTGGTGGCAATCTCTGTGGCTGTATTTCTAAATAGCCAGTTGAGGTCGAACTCAAATAATTGGTCACCTTCAGAATATTTCACCTTCTTGTGTTCTTTGCCTTTGTCAGGTTCAACATCTTCTAACTTCAGCATGTGATTGTTTTCACACCAAAATTCAATTTGACCCATTGGCCAGTCTATCTTGGGGTTATGTAGACAAAGCCAATCATATCCTAAGAACACAGTATTCATTCCAAGACTCGTGACGGCGAGGGCGATCTTTTCACTATGATCAGCTACTTTTAATTCTACCACTGTGCACTCTGTAATGCTGCTGCCTTTATTCAAGGAGCCATCAGCATTATATACTTTTACAGGAATTGGTAGTTTATTTGTCTGTAGTCCCTTTTCCATCACAAAGTTTTGATCTATTGATGAGCCAGTGCATTCTGAGTCTATCAGTGCCTTTACTTCAATATCTCACCTGTCATTCATATGGATGGTTGCTGGTACTTCAAGCAAGTTTCAACTTCTTCATCATTCAGACGCCTTTTTAAACTTGGGTTTCCTCTGTAAGTCTTGGAGGATTATCATTGACTCTTCAATGGACATTTCTTGAAGATGTTTTATCAGATCCTTGTCTACCTCAAAATGTCTCTCATGGTGGACAAAGGTTTTCAAGTGTTCCAGCACTTGTTTTGTATCTTTGTGAAATGCCTGGCACCTAATCCACTCTATTGACCAAGGATCTACACAATTGAGCCATTGGTTTCTGATTCTTCGCATGCCTGTGCTTTCAAAACCCTTGTTTCCTCACTTTGTTTTGTCTTCAAAGTGGTTTGTCTCCTGAAATACTGGGTTTTGAATTTTCTCAATAATGAGTTGGGCAATGTGATCTCGGATATTAACTTTAAAGTCTTTATCAGAGTGATTGAATAAGAGGATTTTTATCTCCCCCCTGTAATCAGAGTCTGTCATCCCAGCTCCAGTGGCTATCGAAGCTTTGACTGCCAATCCAGATTGGGGTATGATTCGGCCATAGTGGCCCAGCTCAATGGTGATACATGTCTTTGTGGAAATTAAAGCCTGTCCATGTGCAGGAACTGTCACTTCTTCACCAGCATACAGATCAAATCCCACCACACTGGGAGATCCTTGCTCGGGAAGTGGAATTGTCCGGTCATTTTTGACCACTTCCAGAATGCCTTTCTCATTCTCCTTTTTAGCAATCTCAAGGACTTCTGAGTCACTCAGGGTTTTCCAAGGTTTACCCAAAACTGTCTCTTTCTTTTCCTTTTCAAGTATTTTAATGACTTTACTTGTTGGTTCAGCCTCTGACTCAGTTTCACAAATGTTCTCACATGGTAAACTAGCAAATCTATTGCTATTATTGATCATGGACACTTTTGGAGAACTACATGAAACTTTGTCCTTGAGTGAAGTAGATTGGCTGCTATCTATTTGCTTTCACCAAAACCTGGCTCATCCCTTTCTACTATCTTAAGAGCTTCAGCTAGCTCTTCTTGCATCTGGTAAAATATCTTTGCACCCTTGAACTCTATATAGCACATCCACTTCGGAGGGTTTTGCGGAGGGTGGTCAGTGCAAGGCCACTTCTTTCCGCACTTAAAGCAAAGTTCTTTGCTTCGTGCTTCCCCAATATCCATTGGGACACCAACTCCTTCAAACATTCCAGCTTGACTAGCATTCAGTGGCGAATTGACCTTTGCTTCAGGCTGTTATGGAGCCATGGGAGAAATATGGGTTTAATTGGAACTAGGATTGATAGCCGTGGGCATCCTGCTCCTCCATTTCATATTAAAATTGGTTTGGTTTGGGGGATTCTGGTTCTTACACATCTTTCTCACTTGTAAAGACGCCTCTGCCATGTGTAAGTGTCTTTTCCATTTCACAAGAGAAGTTGAGAACACCAGACTCAGGGATCCTTGCTCGGCGAATGACAGAATGTCCTTGTGGACTCCTTGCTGACAGACTCTGATCAGTGTCTCGTCGAATTTGGGGTTATGATTCATCTCCACTTCTGCCATCAGCTGCAACATTTGGACAAAGAAATCCTCAATGGTCTGTGAGCTCTGCTTTAGACTCATGAGTTTTTCATATGCCTCTCTCTTTGCCATAGCTGGGCAGAACTGCGACTCCAAACAGTCATGGAAGACCTCCCACCCTTCCAATCCTAGGTGCATTTCAAAGTAAAGGTTAGTGAATCGCCTGGCGGGGTTTTCTCATCTCCACCCATGAATCCTAGCACTATGATGATCTTCTGGTGCTGACTAGGCATCTCCTCAAAGCTGAGAAAATAGTTCCTCAAGCAGGTTGTCCAGGCTTTGAGTTTGGACTTCTCTTCTTTAAAGATAAATGGCTTAGGGATATAGGATTTTCCCAGCTTAGGTCCTTGTTGGATCTGTGGTGTCTGAGGTCAGGGCGCTCCGCACACAGCAGTGGGCAGCCATAACTCTCCATCAGAATCATCACTGGAATCTGGGTTGCTATCCCCTGGTTGTTAAAGGAGTTTCTTGCCCTTGTTAACTGGGTGGGGGGTGCAAGAGTGGGAAGGCATTTGGCTCATGCCATGCTGAGCCCTGTATTGAATTACACTGGGGGGCACTATCCGAGCTCACTTGCTCCAAACTAGAGCCTCTTGCAAGTGATCTGAATCAATTGTGAGGATAGGGATTGGGTATAAACAAAACTCTTTCATCATTGTCAGTCTCCTGTGGAGCTTCTTTTCACCATTTTCAGAGTAGATGGTGTCACTTGGAACAGAGTTCTTGTAGACAAGAACTCAGAAGACTTGATAGATGCATGGGGGCAGTGTAGAACAATGCTATAACGGAGCATTCTCCAACTAGCCTTAACCAAATTGGACTAGTAGCAAGGGGACCAGATGTTTTATCTATTCTTTGACATCTCAGCAGCCCCAGCATGAGTAGGGAGCTAGGTATGTGCCAAAAAACCACTCTATTAACCTTGAGCAGAGGTATATCTACCAGCTACAGTGGTACACCGGTGATGTCACATGTCACACATGGTTCTCCCTGCCCTGGGATCCGGGTTTGTGATCTTTGGCGAAGTGCCTCTGATTGGAAGATGGGTGACTTCATTTGAAGAGAACTCAGTCAGAAAGGTGGGAGAAGAAGAAGAACTTAGGTTAATCAAAGCCTAACAGCTAATCAGAGTACTATCTCCTCTTGAACTAAGAAGGGTAGGCAAGTTTTGATATAACAGTCTTGTAAAGGTGATTTCTAAGAACTGTCGCACTCAGGTCTTGTGAGCTGGAGCTATGGCTTGACAGGCTCAACATTAAGGGAAGTGATAACATGAAAAAAAGGAAGGGTTGAATAGTGGAGCTCGTTGTGAATGACAGCAAGCAGAAGGAAAGGGTATGCTTAGAATTATGTCAGGATCACACCACAAACTGTGATGGCCTAAAGGAATAGAATTCTAAGTGTAAAAAGTACATGCTATACTACTAACTACTTTATATATCAGGGTCCAAGGTGCACAGACCATGTCTTAAGGGCAGGTGTGGAATACTATGGAACTTACTAGAACATTCCTGATAAGCCTGTGGCTATGTGATAAGATAAGAGTAGATAAGATGAAGTAAAGGAAAAGTATTATATGGACATAAGTGTTCTGACAACATGCCCAAGCCCAAGTGGCCTTGGAGAAGGCAGTAGTCAAGAAGAAGAAATACTATGACCAGACCACATGAAAACCTGTGAAATGTAAAGAAGGAGACAAAGTGATAGTCAATGGTAAACACATCTGCTCAGACTGACCAACAAAAAAGCTTGAAAACAAGCAGTATGGCCTTTTCAAAGTTCTTAAAAAAGTGGACCTGCCACTTATGAGCTTCAACTCCCCACTACTCGGTGAGAAATCCATCCAGTGTTCCACAAGTCTCATCTATGGCTGTACATGGAAGAAACCTACCCCACTCAGTCTCACCCCTCTTCTCCACCACCTGTTATGGTAAAACAACAAGACAAGTACGAAGTTGAGTATATTGTGGACTCTCGCAAGTGCTAAGGCAGGATAAAATATCTAGTCCAGTGGAAATGATACCCATGCAAAGATCACACATGGGAACCCATGGCACACCTCACAAATGCCAAAAGAGAACTAGAAAAGTATCTCAAAAATAACCCCAATATGATTTGTTAGGTTCTTATTGACAATTGTAATTGCTCCCTATGTCAGGGAGATTCCACCCTCTTCACCAACCCCAACTTCCATTCTTTTGCTGCCTCCCTTACTCATCTACATTCTCACCTCTTCAATATCCCTGCTGTTTTAGAGCAACAGCCATAAAAAGAGGGTAATGTCAGAATTATCATTTTTCCTTTATGATACCAAATATTTCCCTTATCTTATCTTATCTAATCTTATTGCACAGCCATGATCTTATCAGAACATTCCAAAAGGTACCATGAGATTCCATGCCAGCCCTAAGGTGGTCTGTGCACTTTATACTATAGTACATATAGTAGGTAGTCAGTTTATAGTCATATATTTCCTTATTTTTGTGTCAAAACCACTATTTTCCTTTGCCTGATACAAGTACATTTTGTTTATCTCATATAATCTTATCTTATCACACAGCCACATCTTATCTCTATGATGACATACCCTTTACCATGGAACCTTCTAGTAAGTTCCATACCTACCCTAGAGTGGTCTGTGTGCACCAGTATATAGTATATAAGTAGTTAGTAGTGTACCATGTATCTCTTTTCTCACACTTGGTATTTCATCACTTTAGGCCATCTCTGTTTGAGGTGTGATCCTGATATAATACCAAGTGTACCATTCTCTCTACTGCTCATTGTTCTTCACGGTGATCAGCTCATCACCTCACTGTCATCAATGTTGAGCAGGTCAAGTGTACTCCCCCTCACAAGTTAGAAGTGCAATGATTCATTTTGAGCCACCCTCCCAAGTCCACCCTCAATCCTCTGCCTAGGCTCTTCACTTTGAAGTGGTCCTAGTTACCTCTGTGCTGTCAAGCTTTCACACACCAGACTTCAACTTTCACCTAGCCCACTTTCTTCAAGTGGAGTTAGTATCCCTTAGCCATTAGGCTCTTTATACAGTATGTACACATTCTCTTCCCACTTCCGTTGAAGCACTCTTTACATTAGACAATCCACCTATCCAAGCAAAGGCACTTCACCTGCGCTTATATACTCGAATCCCAGAGTTAAGGGAGAACAGCATATGACACCTGATGTCACTGGTAAACCACTATAACAGGTTGCTACACTCCTGCTCAGAGTTCATAAGGGCAGCTTTTTGGAATGCATCTGTTCCCTTACCCATGCAAGGGCTGCCAAGGCATCTAGGAATAGATGACACATTTGGTCCCCACAGTTGCTAGCCCTCACATTACAACTAGCTGCAGAACACTCCATTATAGCATTGTTCTACACTGGGCTTTAACCTGTCTACTGAGTTTTCTGAGCTTTGGTCTATGAAAGCTCTAATCTGTGGCTGCCATCTATCCTCAAGTGGAAAGAAGAAGCTTCAAGGAGACCAGTGAAGAAATCCAGTTTTTATCCATTCTCTATTCCCACATTCAGTCCCAAACTCCTAGAAGTCACATTTTGTAAGGACTTTGAGTGCTTGGACACTGCACCCCTTCTACAGCCCAACTACAGTAGTTTCACCAACTACTTTAACAAAATGACAGTAATCCTTTTTCCATCTGGCTGAAAGGTCCAGACCAGATCCACCTCACCCATTAATGAGTCATTTCTCAATGCCATGGTACTTCAGTACCAAAACCCAAACTCGAAGCACACTCACAGCCGCACTCACAAAGAGGCTTGCACACCAATTGCCCATGATTTATGGGACAACAAGGAAGATGAAGATGACATTCTGTTGTCTTCCAATATATTCATAATGCCAGTCAGCGCTCATTCCTCCAATGTGGATGATGAAAATTCTCTTTCGTCATCCAGTTCATTTATAACAGCACCCTGATGCACTTCCCCACCTGCTCCTAAAACTCCAACAACCATCAAAGCAGAGATGGAGATGTTGTATACAAGCACTGCATCGCTTTCTTCAAGTGAAATGGCTACTTTGTTCACCTCCACCACCCCCAAGACAATTTCTGTGACCTTGGCACAGACTTTTGATGGTGATTCATCATTGGAAAAAGAGGATTCTGATGCAAGTTGGAGGAAGATGATGCTGCAAAGCACATCCACTTTTATCACAATAGTCCTTGACATGCCAATCACCCCCTCCAAGGCCTTGGACTGGCCTGCTTCAAAGATGTCCAAGAGCTCAAGGACCAAGAGACAGCCTGCTATAGAGTGCAGAGCATCCAAGGGTCAAAAGAGCCCCAAGATGGAAAGACCTGCCTCTCTGGCTTCATCTGTAAGCAGTGGCTTCAGAATTGAATGCACCAAGTGTGGCAAGGTGTGGCCATGTAAAGAGCATAGGCCAAAATCTACGAGTAGTTCACCTAAAACTACTTCTGTATCTAGTGCTAGTAATAGATATGCTGCACTACTGATAGAAGAGTCAAGTGACTCATCTGAGGGAGTAACCAGAATTGAGTTCCCCTCAGGAAAGACGGTTGTACTCCACATTAGAAAAAAAAAGTGCCAAGAACCAAAAAAGACCACTTTCCAAGTTAAGGGCGAAGCCAAGGAAACCCCAAGGATAGAGTATCCTTCAGGAAAAACAGTATTCATTCATTCAAAAGACAAAGTGGTTGTTCAGGATCAACTTAAGAAAATCCTCAAATGAGATCCTGACACTGATGGGCAACAGATGTGCATGCTAGCAAAGGGTATCCTGAGTGAAATGGCAGAAGAGGCCATTGAGAAAGCCAAGGAATGAGGTTTCTTTGAGGTGGTCCAAGAGGACCAAACAGTTCCACTTCCAATGAGAGGATCACTGGGTGCAGCCGGTTATAATCTGTACTCTTCAAAAGCAGTGACAGTTCCCACCCATGAACAGGCATTAGTGTCCACTGGACTTCATGTGGCCATTGAGAAAGGTCATTACAGAAGAATCGCGCCATGCTCTGGTTTGGCAGTTAAGAACTCGATAGCCATTGGAGCTGGTGTAATTGACTCTGATTATAAAGGGGAGGTGAAAATCCTGCTCTTTAATCACTTAGATAAAGACTTCACTGTAAAAGCTGAAGATCGCATAGCTCAGATAATAATCAAAAAGATAGTCATGCCCATTGTAGATGAAACCAATCACTTCAAAGACAAAACCAAGCGAGGTTCCAAGGGCTTTGGCAGCACCGGTATCAAAAGAGTATGCTGACAATGGCTAAACACAGTCAATCCCTGGTCCATTAGATGGATCCAACAGCAAGTGCATAATAAAGATGAAAAGTGTGTGCTCAACCACATCCATTGGTTCGTACATGACGAGCGATGACCAGAAGTAGATAGGGATCTACTGACACACCTCTGAGAAATGTCAAATGAGGAGTCCATGTGGGTGCTTCGCGACCTACAAAAGAAACTGCAATTTAAAAAGGCATCAGAGTGACAAAGGGTTCACAATAGCCTAGAGGTACCTGCCATTATCCAATTAGATGATGGCATAGTTCTCGAGGTTAAAACCTTGATTGACTCTGGATGCACAGGTTCCTCCATCAACAAGGAATTCATCAAAGAAAAGGGTCTTCAAACTATGAAGCTCCCCTGCCCCATTCGAGTGTACAACACTGATGGTTCATTAAATAAGGCTGGGAGTATTACAGAGTTTGTGGTAGTAGAGCTCAAAATTGCAGATCATAGTGAGAAGATCACTCTAGCCATAACTAGTTTAGCCCACAATGCTATTTTCCTTGGATATGATTGGTTGCATCTGCACCATCAAGATATTCTCGCAGTCCATGATCCTCAATTGCTTGCTCAACCTTCCCATGCCATTCCAGAAAAAATTTTCCCATCTGACCTGAGTTCAGGTATGGTCATTTTGAGTGCAGGTGAGTGGACTATAGAGCACAGGCAGGGCTCATAACCTGTAGAACTATATGAGTAGTCACTAAAGAAAAGGTAACTACCATCCAAGTACCACTGATTATGTAAGCATGGCATGTACCACACACCATTTGTAATATTCAACACATGGACAGGTTTCCTTTGATGTGGAGCAAGGTATAGAGGTTGGTCATGAAAGCTGATGTAAATTGTGGGCCTCTGTCTGAAATCACTTTCTTGGGTGTGCCATGGAGTTTGAACACATTGTCTTGAAAGATAGTGGCTATGCCTTTGGCTGTGATTATAGAGGAGATGGGGAATAGATGTATTATCTTGGAAAATCTATCTACAATGGTTAAAATGGTGTCCTTTCCTTGTGACTTGGGTAAAGGGCCAATGATATCAATAGAGATGATTTCCCAAGGTGCAGAGGGGATCTCATTCAGATGAAAAGGGATGTGTGTGGGTACAGCATGATTTTTTGCTTTTTGGCATCAATTGCAACCTTGGATGTATGACTGAACTTCCTTCCTCATTGTAGGCCAATAGTAACATATTATAATAAGATCATGTGTTCTTCTGGCTTCTGAATAACCAGTGATGGGGTGATTGTGGTTTTCTTTGATAAAATTTAATATTTTTATTTTAAAATTTGGATCATCTGTTCACATAGTTCCTTGACATATGGGACATAGAGGAGATTTTTCCAACATATGAGTCTGTCCTTGGTAGTTCATAAGGACCCCTCTTTTTTGAATCCTTCAGTTATGTACTTTTCAGCATGTTTTGTAGAATACTCTTAGTAGTCACTAAGGTAAAATGGTACAGTATGAAAATGCTAAATAGCGGTGCTTATATAAGCTTGGTGTATACTGCCACATACAGTGTGAATATTCCAACACTCCCCTTCAAACACGAGAGAGTTTGTCCTATCAAAATATGAATAAAAATGGACAAAAGAGTGAATACCTTCAATGCAGCATCTGCAGAGGTTCCAAATAAAAGGTCCATATAAAAAACAAGTGTATGTTGGTGTGTCCAATGTGTTCTGAAAGTCCTGCACTCGAGTGGTGTCCATATATGGAAAGTCGCAGCTCAGCTAAGTGCGCTCGCTATTTTCATCACCAACTTTGCACGAAACATATATACAATGGTATGGTAGCATAATGTACATAACCTCCATACAGGATATCATATTTTTAGGGGATGAATACTGGCATATTACAAAATGTGGTTCTCGATCATATAACTGGCCAGATCAGTTCCGCCTCGAATGATATTCAGAAACATATCATTTCAACTCTTATATACATAGATCATAGATAATGTAATTATATACATGTGACTCTCATGGGATATAAGTACACAAAGCATCATGCCAGCAACCTGAAAACAGAGATGACGATGCTGATGCGAAGTAGTGCAAGGGGGAATGGGTGGTCCTTTAAGCCCACCACAGAGCAAATAGTACATTAGTGATACTAGATGCCGACAGAATTGATCATTTACCTTGCTTTTCTCAACCTTTAGTGCACCCAGCTTTGGCCCTGGTGTGCACTTTCTTGTTTGCAGCTCGTCCACGTTTCTTCCTTGTGGGCAGTTCTTCAGGCTTGTGCTCTTCATCTGTTAATGGAGTGTCATCATTGAAGAGGTCTGTCTGTATCGTACATGCGTCCGTTCATCACTGTGAGGAATTAATGTGCATATATCCACCAAACAGGGTGAATGCACTTACATCTTCCCCAGAATCTTTTGGGCAGCAGTTCGGAGCACCTCATTCACCTCATTGACTATGACTCAATCCTGGAGCAGGCAAACTTGAAATATCTCCTTCAAATCACAAAATGCGTCCAGACTGTGTGGGATGTATTTTGCAATTGTGAGGCACTGCTTACATGCAGCCATCGTCTCAGGGCTCTCATCGGGACTGTCACAGGACATTCTCAGTACAAATGGAGATAAAGCTTATCTTGCTCACTTTGGTACCTTCTTGTTTCTGCTATGCAACCAAAACAGCTGAATTGGTCATAGTCTTCCGAGTGAAATCTGAGGTAACCGGTAGCATACCTTTTTTTTTCTAGTACTCTTTCCACCCTGATTGTGAGGTGCATTGGAACACCTCGGGTGGACTCTCTGCAGCAGCTATGTGGGAAGACATGATAATTGACTAGAGAAAGACGTGACTTAGACTCGGCAGGCTCGGACTCGGGCTCAGAGTGTCAGTCTTATCTAATCAAATATTCTCACACTCCCTCTACTGGGCAACTGGCAAACGCGGCCGACACTATTCAAGTATTGCCTGCTAGACGAGGAGGCTGATGATATTTCTAACAATGGTGATGAGGTGGAAGTGGCAAGGTCAGACGCTGATGAAGACTCCGAGCCAGAGGAGGAGGAGCAAGACAATGTTGTAGGGGATGACAGGGAAGAGGGGGAAAGAGTAGATGACCCAGCAGGTACGATGGATGATCCAATAATTCCAGCCGAGGATGAAACTCTCGATGAGCATACACTGGTTCAGGAAGGATATGGGTCGTTGTAGTTGCTACTATTGCTCAGGCCCACAATGCATATATTCACATATCAGACAGTTGTATTGAAAAGACGGAGCATATACTGTGTGCATTTTTATTGATACAAGCATATAGTCTTTCTAGATATCTACGGGGGCTGTGATATGTTTTCTGCAATGAGAATCCTCACGCAGTATGTACATATGACATCATATCTGCTCGGCGGCACCGGCAGGTCACGCATCACCCAATGTCACATTTCTGCAACTTTGCTGATGTTGCTGCACACAGTCGCCATCGATCAACTCCAGTATTGCTGTTCTTGCATATCATGGCCTGGGATTGTCAACACATCACCTGTGCACTATATAAAACATATCCAGCCCATCAGTTTCACCTGATTCGGCTCCAATGTGGCTGTACAACAAGGTATGTTGGTTTTGTTATATGTGCTCGACTAACACATTTAGATCACAATTTTAATCACCCTCAACAACACGGTGGGTTGGTGGCCTCAAGGCCATCTGCTGTGTTTCCTGGATGGTATGGGTGGTCCAGGTACGTTGCTATTCATCCATTCGTACCACCAATGCTTACTTGCATCTCCTCTAGCTAGCAGTCACATTTTGACTCATCGTGAGTTATGGCATGTGCCACTTGCTGTGCCATCCATCTGGCAACCTTCACCTTCAACATGGACACCATATCTGTCACTTCAGCACCTCCAATCACCTCAGACATCGTCCAACACCTCCAGCTCGCCCATTGGACCTCCTGAATCCCAAGTACGACGTAGTGCGCTCGTCTCGTTGATGCACTCATCATCACCACCTGTGGTATGCCTCCAGTTGCTGTGGGCTTCATCTACAACCTTGCTGTCGCCTCTCAGGCCTTCCACTGCAACCTTTTCAGCCAACCCGGCTCTCTCGCCCATATGGACTTCCAGCCGACAGTCTTGATATGACATGCTTGTCTTGCCGCTGCCGCCATTGTCTCTGCCATGTGGACACTCCCAGTTGCTCTGTGTATTATATGGTGCAGCCGTCTCACCACTCGAGTCATATGGCTTGATTTGAGTCCTCTTTGGTGAGTACTCTGGACTCCATCCCTTTGACTGTTCGTGTGCCCATTCTGACACATTGTGCAGCTTCTCCGGCATGCTCCAAGCAACCTCACCACATCTTAACATCTTTGATGCAACCATCTCATCTCTGTTGGACTCAATGTTGACACTTGGACATCCACATCGCTCCCCCTCAAGCTCAACACTTGGGGACTCATGGTATGCCCCATCTGGCACATTCCTGGCATTGCCGTTGCCCTTTGATGGTTTCAGCACTTCTGAGTCCTTACTGGTCAACTCGACATCACAGCTTGGACATCCCATCCTCTCCCCCTTGAGCTCAACACTTGGGGATTTGACCTGTCGCCATGCTAGCTTATTGGGTGGCTTTCGCAGAGCAGGTATGTCGTGATCTTCGACTTCCATCGTCAATTGCTTGTGTGTTCTCGCACTTCGTTTCTCCCCCACAATCGACTTGTCACAACACAATCTGTCACCTGCAGCATCTGCGCTCTCATGAGTGATGCCATCACTCTGTTCGGTCATGGCCTCTCCGTTGACTCTTGCATCTACTCTCCCATGCATGACATGGCTGTTCCATTCAGTCATGGTCTCGCCCCCAGGCTCGACCTCTACATCTGTGCGGTCCCATGTACTATCCTCTGCACAGTCTGGTGGCTCAGTGGGTTTTGCTGGCTGGCATTCCTTGCCACCGCTCATGTCTGTTCGCCATTTGGCCACTCTCGACCATCTCCAGATCCTTGTCTTGACAACTCCGGTCCTTGGCTCGGTCCTTGGGTCCTTACATGGCTTGCTTCATTGCTCGCCAACCTCGCCAACTCAATTACCAGCTCTCTCCCCCTCAAGCAACAGGCTCTGAGGTTCTTCGGCTTGGTTCTCTGGACTGTAGCAGTCCTTGAATAGGCTTAACAACAGGATTGTGGCCATTTTATCAACCTCGGCTCCTGTGGCCTCTTCTTGGTCCTTAGGGACTCCCTTGGGCTTCTCATGCATGCAGCCAACCTCAATGTCACTGCTGCTACTGTTGCTGTCCATGTCAGTCCTGGCAACCGGCCAGTCTGCATCTTCAGCCATCTCATCACTCAGTCTCTCCTCAGCGTTGTCAGTCACCAATAGACCTTCTCACTCTTCCTCGAGCGACACGCTGGGAACTTCAGGTGTGTCTTCATTTATACCGTGGGCACACTCACTCGCTTTGTTCATTTCACAAGACATTTCATCTGCTGGTTGACACCATATGATGTCATTGCTATTGCAGGTCATGCCTGCCGCTTTGACTGCTGTTTCATGAGTTTCGCTGCTCACCAGTCACCACCATTCATCAGCTTCAGCCTCCACTCCCTTGACTCTGACCTCTTCAGTTCTCTTGCCTGTCCTCTCCTTGAGCAGCTGAGTCTGTGGGTTGTCCGATGTGCCTGCTGGCCACACGGGCTCAGCACATGTTGTATTATGGTTTGTGGTGTCAGCAGCTGTGTCATGCACCTGCTGACTGGCTATTTCGGACTCCTGGGGCACAACAAATATGCAATGTGACTCCATGTCCATGCCATTGTCAACCTTACTTTCGCAGTAGTCTTCCCAGGTCATCCATCCCTTTAACAAGGCTTTTCGTAGTCGTTTGCATAGCATTTTTGCTGATGACGCCTTTTAAAACTTGTTTTCTCGACTTGCACATTTTTCTCGGCTTTCCCACAGTAATGTGACCTGTGACCAACTTCACCACACTTCCAGCAGTTGCTGGTGAACTGTCTCAGCATTTGTGCAGCCATGCGCGCTGACTCATAGTATGCCATTTCGAGTCATCCAGAATGAGCTGTCATCAGATGAGCGATCTACTGAGCATGAGCAGGGCTCATAACCTGTAGAATACTCTTAGTAGTCACTAAGGTAAAATAATACAGTACGAAAATGCTAAATAGCGGTGCTTATGTAAGCTTGGTGTATACTGCCACATATAGTGTGAATATTCCAACATGTTTCTGGTATTGAACTATCTGGGTTTTGATGCTTATTCATGTTTGCACTCAAATTTCCAAAGATTTTGGAGAAAAGTACTAATTAGGGAGCAGAACTTGCTGCTTATTATCTGATTCTACCCCCATTTTATGGTCTGGCCTCTGGGACAGCAGAATAGCCAGGTTGGTTTTTCTAGAGTGATGTTTGAACATAAAATCAAACTCCTGGATTATTTGCTGCCAACATGCTTGTCATCATGAGAGGTCAACTGGTTTCTGGTAGTACTCCATGTTCTTGTGGTCAACTAAGACCTCGAATGGGTGTTTAGTACCAAGTAAGTATTGGCACCACTTTTTGAGAGCAAAGATCACTGCAAGCATCTCTAGATCTGCTGCATGATAGTTTCTTTCTGCCTCATTGAGCAACCATGAGATAAATGCTATGGGGTGCCATATCCCTTCTTGGTTTTGCAATAGAACTGCACCTATTCCAATTCTGGATCCATCAGTCTTGACTCAGAATGAATCATCATTAGTTGGCATAGCAAGTGCTGGTGCCAATGTCAACATTTCTTTGAGTGTGTCCATTGCCTTTTGACTGTTATGATTTGTCTATTCTTTTCTTTATTTCTCACTCTATGTGAACTGTATAACCACTTAGCCATTCCCACGGGCACGACTTATCTTTCAGACTTCTCACTTGGACGACCCCATGGTCACAAGCTTCCCTTATCAATTCTTTTATCTCTTATCTCATATGACTTCCTTTAGCCAATGGCCATTCTACCTCTTATCTCGTATCTTTGACCAATGGCCATTCTATCTCAAGTTGTACAATTTCTTTATTACCCTTTACAGACTTGGTCTGTGCTCAGTTTATACAGGTATATAAACCTCACCTTGTACACAGTACTCCTTAGACTAGATCTACTTGGATATACTGCTAAATCCTTGTGACCGATCCCTGGATCCCTCGACTTAGTCCCTATTCCAAACTCTCTGTTGCAGTCAGGGGTTAAGCTGCCTTTGTGCACTTAGACTGATATGATATGTGGATTGAGCTAGTCAAGTCTATGCTCATACCTACCTGGTCCAAGTGTAACATTGACACTCTGGTGTCCACTTAAACTTCTTTAGTTCAGATGTGAGTGCATTTAGTGGTTGGGTGATCTATACGAAGTTCATTACAAATCTTTGGTAGAAGTTCAGGAAGCCAAGGAATCCTCTGAGCTGTTTACAACTCTGAGGAACTGGCCATTCTCTGATTGCTTTGACTTTCTTAGGCTCCATCTTGACTTTATCTT
>JBBPQW010000382.1:0-22027 GCA_038092695.1 Boletus rubropictus
ATTATGGCCTTGTTCGTTGTTTCCAGGTCACCTTACATGCGCAAACTTTATTCTTGCTAGCTGTGCGAACGTAGGTCAGGTTGTCGCTCTTCCACCCGAGGACCGAGGTAAGCGCTATCATCGCAGCCGCGAAGTCGGCGTCTTGTTTAGTAGTCTGATCTTCCTGGAATAGGGCAGCCCAACCCTCCGAAGTGGAGTATTCGGACCATGCATTCGTATTTGCCGGTGGAACAAGGCCATCCGTCGACAAGAAAGAGGAAAACCGTGGGTCGGCCACCACCAAATATAGTAACCCATCAGGTAATTCCAGTCATTTAGCCCTGGGTCAGCCAATTAACACTCAAGAATTCTGTAAAAGCCATTGTGAAAAACATCATGTTTTCAGGTGCTCGACAGATGCAAGGTAGGGGATCCTTTATGTGAGCTTTTTACCTCCCAAGACACTGGGTTGGGGGTTGATGTAATGCCTCAGAAACATTGTCTCGTCATCCAGAGCATCATCATGGGCACTGTCGTCTTGAAGCATGTCGTCTGAATGAGACTACGGCATGGAAAGATGCCTCCTCCATCATTTCTCATGAAGGATGCATCAGGTTATTATGTTCTGGTATTTCGTGAGTGACCCTGCAGTACATCAACTAGATATGGTTGAATTCAAATGGCTCAGTTTAGTGTTGTGGTGTCATTCTGGCGATCTGCTGTTTCGACGATCTGCGAGGCATGACTTTGTATGGTACGTCTGAAGTCACTGGATTGACGAGTCGGCCGAAATCAGTTAACATCGCTCTATCCGGTTTTCGTGGGTAATGCTAATTGGTCTCAAAATGTATGCAAAAATCTCACCTTGAGATAGGATTGTCGTCTCATTTTGCAGTAACGTGAAACGCTTTGTGAGGAGTTCCTCTGAATCGGACGAAGAGATGGTATTCACAAGTCCTATTCCCTGTAATGCAGAGAGTTTTCTACGGTGTTGCATTGATCACAAATTCAGACAGAAACCAGGAGGGGATCCCGCTGCTAGAAACAGCAAACACGAAGTGATGTCAGAAGTGTTCGGTTCCGCCACCAAAGAATGGAAAAACGAGTCAGTAGGGGTCAGTACGTGATACGGAGGTTCACTATTGGTTCAACTCAAACGGCTGTCACCTGGTCGGAGTTGACAAAGCATACACCCAGGCCGACGGCTAAGCAAGACTTTACGACAACGTCCTCTTCCACCTTAGCACCGTGTTGTCAATGTCAGGGCTGATCCTATTGCGGTACGTGAGGTCACACAAAGTTGTACGTGATGGGTCGGACCACTTAGTCTAAGAGCGGAAACACACAACCCCTCACACCAGAACCAGACTTGTCATTGTATCGGACAGTCCCCATTGCACCAGGGTTTTGCGTCTGCAAATGTCTTCAGGTGATCTCGATGCGAACGCTTTTGTAAGTAGAGCCGCCGTTCGCGCCCTATGCAACCATAGTGGTATGTTTTAAACATGTAGTACCTTGCATGGTGCTGATCGGACCTCCAGTCGCATGTCTTACACTTCTGGTCTGGCACTGGTTTTTAAATTTTAACGAGGATGTTCAATACATTTGGACGCGCGTATCCAGTCTGATCGTTATTTAAGCCAGCTGCCTGACACCGTATTTTCCCCGCCCACAGCATGCGGAATAGAAACCCCTTCAAATGGGCGTACCTCTTTTTTCGATATGTTACGATGTTCGCATGCGTGTGAGTGCATTGCAACGTGTCCATACCCACTTCGTCGAGGGTCATTGATTTAATCTTAGAATGCACAGCTGGTTGATCGGACAATTGACGGATGGTCGTAACCCTCCTCTGCTCTGCAACCTGTGGCACATCTATGCCCCAGCTTTTGCACAGATTATTACAAGCCTCCTCGAATGTATTTTGGCCGCTCGCAGTAAGTCCAATGTGGTTTCTCCGTCAGAAGATGCAGTTTGGTTGGACAAAGCCCACAGTATATGCTTTATATAATAATTCTAGGGTGATAGGTTTCCTGCTGTCCATTTTGGTTGTCACAGAATTTGTGGGGACAATAACAATGTTACGGTTGCAGGAAAGGACATACTTTTTCCAAATGTGTCTTCTAGTACAACTGACTGGACAAGGCAGAAATCAGAGGTGGGTGCTAATTCTGCCGTTACAGAGGCTTATAGTTAGCAGGACCATTTAGCATATTGGTGTTCATCGTCCATTGCATGTTTATTTGCCTGACATTGTTCAAGTACTTCGTCGCTTTCAAGGGGGGCCGGAGCAACAGACTTGTCATGCTCGTGGTTTGGGACGGCAGCACGATGTATGCTATAATGTTATGTGGGTATACGTCGTCAAAGACGGCGAGATCAGTCGACTCGGTACTGACCTGATGATCCAGTCATGCTCTTATCGCTGGCCCTTATGCGCGGCTTGAAGAACGGGCAGGAATCTTTCGTCTTTTTGTTTGTGTTCTTTATTTGGCGTCGAGTGTTACTGACCCTCACCATTTTTTTTTTCCTTTCTGCAATGTAGCTGGGTCGTGTCTTTGTTCAGTATCGCAGTATGATCCTATTTTGTTTTGGAAATGCGCTCATCTGTGACATTGTATCTAGGGTTGTCGCATGATACTAAGCATGGAGCGTTTTGCAAGGAACGAGACATCAGGAGAATTACCCCAAACGTTCTTCACCAGCCATGTCGACTTCGGGACAACTGACTCTGGTAAGTTGGGCAGGATCAGATTGCTCTCTAGCTTTATCGTCACGGTGACTCTTCAGAAAAATGGCCGGTGTTCTAGCGAGATAGTTTAGGAGAAAAAGTCGTAATAATGTATTGATCCCTCACTATTTCTCGTTTAAACCTGATGACTGATGTTTTATTTGCGTACAGTCCATGCAACTACGACCTTCCCTACCGTCCTAATCACTAGTGTATGTTCTTGAGCCATGTGACTGGCTCTTTGTAAATGTAAATGTTGCCACCTTCATGGTAGTATAATTAAACACAACAGATTTTTGAGCTTGGTAAAATTAAATGTGTCATGATTTGTACACCGCGACTCCTGCAAATTGAAAGTCATTATAAATACCTACCAAGCTCAAGTGTCCTACACCCGCAACTGCACTGATGCGAAGTATGATAACCCACGTGACCCGGCCGGGGTAATAGAGTTGACGTTGAACGTTGATCCCCAGCACCTCAAGTAAGTCAGACACTAAAAAGACTTTTAAGGAGTTCGTGACCGGTAGGTGGTATTCAGACCACCTACCGGTCACGAACTCGTCACACGATATGGCGATCGGCGAATTCCAACAAAGCTCCTACGTCCGCGAGACTTTCGAGGTTGATACGTTTCTGAGTCCAAGCCGGCCTGGCGAGTACCTGTACGACAGCTTGCCTCGTAAAGATGGTCTGGTCACTGGACCGACATTCGTCGTATAGCCAAGCCCGAAGAAGGATAGTCCCGCTCACAACTTTCTTTACCCCACCTAGAGGTCAACAACGTTGGGAACAAGGACGCCAGGTGTCCACCCACACAAACCCACTCGACCCCCCATCCAAACTACGGGCGAACAAAAATCCGTTCGTTTGTCGGTTCCTTAATCTGGTCCGAACGTTCTGTCTTTGGGGCTCCCAGAATTTCTACTTGTTGACACTTGATATCAACCTCCAGATGTTTTTGTTGAGTTGTCTCGTGGCCGTGCGCAATGTTTGAAGTGAGACGGATAAGTGTTTTACCGTCCTTCTCGTCACTCCGAGTTCATGCGCTTATCTTTGCTTTCTACTTCGTTGCCGAAATGTACGTCAGACGATCGACTCTCACGTATCACCAGACTTGGATGGTATCATGGCTTCTTGGTGTCGCCACGAGTCAGTACGTTATATGGGGGCTGGTGGGAAGTCCGGCAGTGATGGCGGAGCCGACTGTTGGAGGTTTTACGACAGCAATGTTACAGTCGACTCTGTAATAACCCATACGTCTCCGGATATGCCCTGGAGTATGGGTTATGGGAGGTATGAGTTATGGGGCGCATGGGTTATCACAGAGTCGACTGTAGTACTGGACTTCGTCGCGGTAACTGACGTGGGAGCGTCACAGAGCTGACCCTATTACAGGTACCTAGGCTCACACAAGCTGCCCATCCTGAATTGGACCTAACGCAAGCATGCTTATCCTCACGCACTCACGCTAGACGACCATTATCAGCCACTCCCTCCCTCCTGACTAGGAGTCTGCTCTTCCAAGATGTTACCGGCCGAACGTGCGATATCACCTGCGGCTGCAGCTGCCGTTCGGGACGTGCATTACAATCACAGTACGTCTCGGAGGTATAGCACTTTGCATGGTACTGATCAGACTCCTAGTAGCATGCCTCACCCTTTTGGTCTGGCACTGCCTCCTAACATTTGATCAGGATGTTCAGTATATTTGGACGTGCGTACCTAGTCTGGTCGTCATCCGGGTCAGCTTCTTGACCCGTCTTTTCAACGTCCACAGCATGCGGAATAGAAACCCATTCAAGTGGATATACTTCTTTCTTCGATATGTTGTAATACTTGTATCCGTGTGAGTGCATGCATGCATACCCATACCCATCTCGTCGAGACTCACTGATTTCAACTTAGGATGCAGAGCTGGTTGATCACACATTTAGCAGATGGCAGTAACCCCCGTCTGCTCTGCAACATGTGGTTCAACTATGTCTCAGGTTACATACAGACCCTTGCAAGTTTGGTTGAGATTATTTTGGCCACCCGTGGTAAGTGTATGTCATTTCTTCACGGAAAGGTGCAGTTCGGTTGGAAAAAGCCCACAGTATTTGCCCTATATAATCGATCCAGACTAATAGCTTTCCTACTGTTCATTTTGATCTCGGCGGAATTTGCGGTGACAGTTAGAACGTCATGGTTTGGGAAAAGTCCAGCGTTTTATCAAACATGCCTTCTAATGCAACTGGGAGAGAGCGCCAGAGATCAAAGGTGGGTCATCACCCCGCTATTCGATACGAATGCTTAAAATTGCTTAGCATATTAGGGTTCAGCATCCACTGCGTGCTTATTGGCCTGACCTTGTTCAAGTACTACTCTTTCAAGGCTGGTCGGAACAGCAGCCCTCTTTTATTACTCGTGGTTCGCGATGGCAGCGCGATGTATGGGACAGCTTCTCGTGAGCAGACATCACCAGTGATAGCCGTCAGCTACCTCAGTACTGATCTGATGACCTAGTCTTACTCCTATCAGTGCTGGTTGTATATGGACTGAAGAAAATGCAAGAAGTTGTTATCTCTTTGTCCGTTCCTTGTCCCCCGTTGAATTGCGTGTTAATTATGCTTGGTTTTTTCTTTTTTTGAACCACAATTCAGCTGGGTCTTGTCTCTGCTCAGTATCTCGGTATGATCACATTTAGTTTTGGGAGTATGTCTACTCATGACATTTCATCTAGGGGTGTCAGATGATACTAAACATGGAGCGGTTCGCAAGAAGGGAGATATTGATAGGATACCCCGGGACAATCTTTACCAGCCACCTTAGCACCGGAGAAGGCGAGGGTGTGGGTAATTGATCTGCCCACTTCATTGCCCGGTGACGCTCGATCTAGTAAAGATGGTGCTGATTACAGGTGTATCTCTTCGAGGCATGTATCATACGTGTCATATAGGTGGCTCTTGGCCTACTTGTTTATATTCTCTGAGGGTCTTGCAAGTTAGGTACAACCTGGAGTCTACCAACATCCAGCCAAAGTCTTATTGAAGGACCAATCTTGGGCGCGTCGAGTAAGGACTGGCTTAGATCAACGCGCAATCTCCATTTGGTTACGTCCGCAATGGGTTTGTCCCTTCCCAGGGCCGACTGGAAAATCGCCCAGACAGGGGAACGCTCAACACTGGGTCTGTCATACTTGTTGGTACGATAAACGGATACAAACACCATTACGTCACGTGGGTATCCAACAACCTGCCAAGCAACACAAACCTATCTCAAATGCCCACTTCTGATTGCCCCGAGGATGCAAAACCACCCAGTCCACGTGAGTTCACTGTCCAGGGTGGTTTCTTTGGGCATTCACCCTAGCGGTCGTTGCAGCGAGGTTGAGAAGCACCGATTTACCCACAGATATCCATGCAGCTGAACCGGAACCGTTTCTTAGCGGACACCCTATCTTGCCGGAGGATATGGGTGCGTGGAATCTTTCCGGCGTGACTAATCGAATGGCTTACACCTCGCCTCCAGACATCTCTGATCTGACACAGACACAACTCTATGAAATGAATCAAGTTGGTATACTCGTTCCATATCACCTTCACTCGTGACTGTTCCCAACAGAGGCTCCTTGAGGAAAGCATAGAGTCAGAACGACCTCTGATTTCTCCGCCTGAACTCACGTCTGTCCTACGGGATGATTACTCCAACTCCACCAATTTTCTGGCTCAGATAGATACCCTGATCAATCAAGGGTATAGGATCATAATTCGAGCCAAAGGTTGTTGTTATATCTTCACCCATGGGATGATCAGATATCTCATTGTACACTTTTTAGGCGACGGTGATTGTTTCTATCGAGGTGACTCTAATCTACCCAATTCGATCCCACCTCTGATGCGTTTCAGCTCTTTAGCGCTGGCATTTGCTCACCTGGATCGCCTGATAAGGTCCCCGGCGCATAATGAAGGAGATCGGCTAGCTGAAACCAGGAGTATGCTTGCGAACGCTGGTTTCGACGATTGTGTCTATGGGCAACCATACGAGATCCTCCAGGGCTTGGTTTACGCAAGTCGTGCCAACGCAAAGGAAGAGCTTTGGTACAGTTTTATGGACGCAACGAGTACGTTCACAATCGAGACGTGGTATCTGCCCCTCTCATCCGTTCCCCTAGCGTCCAACTACATCGTGATGTACATGCGTCTGCTGACTTCTGCCCAGATGCGTGTCAACGATCAATTTGCAGACTTTCTTTTCGATCCCGAATCCCAAATGCAAATCTCTGTCGACGATTTCTGCAGGCGATTCGTAGAACCACTTGGGAAAGAAGCAGGTAAGCGTACATGCATGTTTTTCAGCGACGGATTGCACATCACGGAAAAAAAAAAAAAAAAGACCATGTCCAGGTGGCAGCCCTCGCCCAAGCATTGAATGTCCATGTCAAAGTTGCTTACCTGGATGGTCATGCCGCAAATGGCCAGGTCAACTTTGTCGACTTTTCAGAGGACGCATCGGGTAGTGCTGAGCCGCTGGTTTTATTATACCGGTGAGCGTATTGTTGTGTCAGTTCTGATCGGCGTCATTGAAGACCTGCTACCCAGACCTGGTCACTATGATATCTTGCAAAAGTATGTTTGAAAGAACGACCAAGGTCCAATGGGAAGAATTATAAACATATTCGCGATTCTCCATGTACGATATGCATACCAAAATGTGCTAAAAGATTCCGATGTGGTCTCCACACTGAGCATGAGTAGTGCTCACCAATACCTTGAGTTGGATCGTGTTGACTGGAAATCCTCGCACAAAGAATACGAGCTGACGAGATCTACCCCATAACAAGCTAGGATGACTCGGATCAACTAGGACCCCACGCAACTTACGAGGTGGTACGCCGGAGTCATGCTCATGCTCATGCTCATGAGTGTCCGTTTGGTAACGTACCATCGCATCATATGATTTGGCCCAGTGACCCAATGCACACTTTGGAACAGGGCGAACGGGCGAAATAGATCCATGAAGAAGCGGACCAACGAAATTAGTCTTGAATGTGTACCGTTGGCATCTCCTGCCGTGACGTTGGGTGTCCTACAAGTTGCGAGGATATCCAAATCAAAAGTGGTCGACTGAACTCCCTTCCGCCGTAGTATAAATCGCACAATTATACTCGCTTGCCAGTCTGTAATCGAGTTCGATAGAGCTGAGCACAACGTTCATCCATGGGGTCGCTTTAAACTCCAACTCGATTCGGTGATGCGATTGGGAAGATTTTGCTTTCGATATCGCTATTTGCCCTCGAAGGCCCACATACCAGTCATGTCGCCCAACTACGAAGCCTGGTCAAAGGAAGAGCTGATTGCGCGTCTTACCGAGCTGGAGCAACGCGTCAAAGTAGGTCCCCATCATCACAAGCGTTCCTCGAGGCACGGCCCCTCTCCTAGTACCGGTGGACGTCCGTTCCACTTCAAAGACCACCCCGTTCGCAAGATCGCAGTCAAGTTCTGCTATTCGGGATGGGAATATAATGGTCTGGCGTATCAGATCGACCCTACCCCATTACCGACTGTCGAGGAGGTACTCTTCCAGGCGTTCGCAAAAGCGCGGTTGGTAGACGTGGAGGCTGGCCTGGACGGGTGCGGGTGGGAGAGGTGCGGAAGGACCGACGTAGGTGTGAGCGCTGCCGGACAAGTCATCTCGCTCTGGGTGAGGAGCGCACTCCCGACGGTCAACAACAGCGCAGAGCCCGCCTCGTCATCTAGACCAGCAGGCTCATCGACCGACACAGCGCCAGACATCGACCAAGCATCCCCAGAACTCCCGTCGTTTGACCTCGTCGATGAACCTCCTTCGAACTCCTCCGCTCCACCACCGCGTACCGAAGAGCTGCACTACGTCTCCATCCTCAACCGCGTGCTTCCGCCAACTATTCGCGTCCTCGCCTGGTCCCCTGTATCCCCCGACTTCTCTGCCCGGTTCAACTGCAAACATCGACATTATAAATACTTTTTCATCGCGCACGACCTCGACATCGCCCTCATGCAACACGCCGCCGCCACCCTCGTCGGCGAACACGACTTTCGTAATCTATCCAAACTAGACCCAGCAAAACAGATCACCGACTTTCGTCGTCGGATCATAAAAGCCGACATCGTCCTCGTCTCGGGACAGGAAGAGAACGCGTTGTATGTCTTGGACCTCGTCGGTTCTGCGTTTCTGTATCACCAAGTACGACATATCGTCGCTATCTTGTTTCTCGTCGGCGCGGGCCTCGAATCCCCATCGATCGTACCCATGCTGATGAACGTCGATGGGTCCGAACGCTTCCCCTCCTCCGCTGACATACCCCTCCCCATCATCGACCGAAAACCAGAATATCAAATGGCAGATGCGTTACCGCTCTTGCTTTGGGATTGCGCATTTTCAGACTCGGACGTACGGTGGCAAACTGGCGATAATGACAGCGAGGACGAGGGGACAAGGATCAAGGGTGACCTGTATCATCAACTGCATTCTGTCCATCAGCGTTCCCTCATCCATACCACCCTCGAAGCCCATTTCTTAGCGGCTACCGCTCGGTATCACGCACCGCCTCCCCGGTACTTCCCATTCAGTACGACAGGACTGACGACGTCGACGGTCCCACTGCTCGCGAACAAGGAGCCTCCGATGCTTGCTGTGCCCCTGGGTGGTGGAACATATAGAAGGGGAGCCAAATACGTCCCCATACTTCTGCGAAAGAGGCTCGATCACATTGAGGTTGCCAATGCACGTTGGCGGACTGGAAAAGGTAGTCGCAGAATCGAAAGAGCGGACGTGGCCCACAATGACACCGCTGACGAGTAGCTCCTCCTGCCCTTTTCGATGCGCAGTGCAAGAACAAATTAATTACTATTCGTTGGATACAAGGAAATAGGGAACAGTGAGGCTAAGCAAAAGTCGCCTGCAGACATTCAACGATGCGTGTTGCAGCAGTGGTGTATCCTCCGATGATTGAGATAGGGCAGTGAGACCGTGCATCTGCCCATCTATTCTAGTGGACCGTTGTTCAAATAAACGTAGGCGTCTTCCGTAGCTGGGTTTCCAGAGAACCGCACCGCGAGACGCTCATCTATGGAGGGTTAGTGGGGTGTGAAGAATTCAAGGATCGACAGACTAACAAGTACGGTCATTGTCAACGTGCTCAAAGTGTTTGAGAGCCCATGTGGTTCCAGCGGCAGCTTCATCTCGCCGTCGTTGTCTTTGTTCATTCTGACAAGACATCGTCACTGCCCTTCGAGGTTGCAGTAATGAAACCCTACCTCGATTCTGCTCTTCTCTTTCGCGGCAGTCTCAAAGTCACCTTCCCTGATACCCTTGGCAACGCCATGCCACCAGCGCCTACTTTCCCATTCACCTTGTTCACTGAGTGGGGCGACAGTGACTTCCTCCTTCGGGGACGTAACATCGTGGAACGTGGCACCTGTTGACTTGTCCGTCGATGTGGTATGCCACGTTCCTTGAATGAGACGCTCAGAAGAGTGTGCGGGATGTGTAACTGTCGCTTTAAACGAGTGGGATGCTCCAGAGAAGTAGCCTTTGCCCTTGTACTCAATCTACCATCGTGTCATGAATGTGTGAATGCTCGACAGGGACAGTGACCATACCACGGACTGCCAGCCGTTCGATCCCTGGATATAACTCACGTCGGCTAGCTCGATATATGGAGAGCCATACCAGAGACCATCGATGCGAAGACGGGGGAGGGTGATCAAATACTCCTCCTTCCGACCAGATGGCAGGGCAACCGTCAGGATAGCATGACCGACCTGCTTAACGATGATGCTACCACCTGGCTACATGTATCAGCTTGTTGAGCAAATGCACAAAAGAAACACAGTCAGCTACAGACCGCTAAAGCTTGTCTTTTGAGCATTGTGACCGTTTAACACAATACCCTTTGCATTATTTGCTATGTGATAAGCAGTGATAGGAGGGTGGTGCGAGACTTGTTCAACAACTAGGGTGGTCTTGCCGCCACGTTCCTTCGTCTCTGGCCAATAGCCGTAGAACAACCTGAGGCCGTCAGCTAACACACCTCAGCCATGCAAGTGCACTCACTCTCCAAGTACAGGATTCAGAGGCCTGGGTCATGATCAAGCTCAGACTGATACACCACTGGGCGTGACTTACTTCTTCTCAGATCCCATCGATTCATTGCGTGAGGTATATTGCCCTTTGAGGGTACTCTAAGAGGGTCTGGCTGAGCTTCGACAAGCGCAGGAATGTGGAACAAGCATTACAATGAACCATCGCAGTACAGCCAATGCACGGGC
The DNA here is from genome assembly GCA_038092695.1 of Boletus rubropictus. NCBI lineage: Eukaryota > Fungi > Basidiomycota > Agaricomycetes > Boletales > Boletaceae > Boletus > Boletus rubropictus. Next base: position 11,005 of record JBBPQW010000382.1, read on the forward strand.
TTCTTCTGTCTTGCCTTCTGCGATCTTGGCAAACAACTCTGGGCGTTCACACCAATAGGCTACAAGCAAATCAGTGACGACTACCACAATCTCGTACGAGGAGACACACCGGGGAACTCAGTGAGCGACGTGGGTGACAGAATGAACGGGGGGGCTGTCATGGATGATAGATCTCCCGTAAATCCGGCGAGGCTATGAGAGATACACGGTTCAGCATAGTGTACCGCCCGGCAGAGAAGCATTGACTGACGACTTGAGGAAAGATGTCCAGCTGCCCTTCTGCGCTGCGGGCACGGCCTGGTCATGGACGGGGGTTGGAATTAGATGTTCGACATACGTGCAGATTTGCATTTATGTTGGTTACGGTCAGCTCTACGGGAAGCCCTGGACAGACTTGCCTCGCCAGCTTGTTCAGACATTGTTGAAATTATTGCGGAGGTTGAGGACAGGATGAAACATTTGAGTGGGTGCCAACCACAGGCTGAACCATGAGTCACGTGAGATACATGGCAGAGACACGATATTGGACGAGGTCGATATACTACAGCATGTTAGGAGACCAGGACTAAACTACATCGCTTCTTCTGCTGAACGCCGCACCAGCCGTCGCACCTTCTTCTTGTAAGCTGTCTCTGCCGTGAGTGGTCGTGACCCCGAAGACGTGTAGACTCCATACCAGCCAGATCGGTGCGGACCTCCTTTGCTGCATCCACGTTAGCTGGGCTGTCCGTGTTGGGAGTGTCCGAAGATAAAAGAGATATCACGCTGATGAGCTACGGTACATAACAATCAGCCTCCGCGATCAAGAGATTCGAGGGCAGTCGCACAATGGTCTCAATCGTATGAACGGGCATCCATCGCTCACCCGCATCTTCGTAGCCATACTGGTCATCACCAGGTGCATGCTATTCAAGATTCGATTAGCGCAGTTTGGACGGCTCTACATAATTCTCACCAAGATCGAAATGCAGACGACGCCATCTGGATAGACTACGTTGCATATAAGTATTTAGATCGTCTCCTGGCTCCAAGATTACTCAACTATTTGGGTGCCACATCGGAGTGAGGAACCTCATCTTGGGAGGCAGCAAAGGATACTCGGGTGGAAATGTCAATCGGGCCTTGAAGAAACCACCTTCGCTAATTGAGAAAGAGATCAGGAGTAGAACATATATCTGACGGCAGAGGAGGTATTCACTAGAGAGTATCAGGTGGCCTTGCGAGGAGATCAGCGACAAGGTTCGGTGCAGCGAACATATAAATACGACTCACCCGATAATCATGACTTCCCATTCATATAAATTGTTGTCATCAACAAGTCCTTTTCCCATAATTCTGTCAGGAATCCGTTGGAGATCAACACCATCAAGGAACACTGCCCGTACCTGCGGAAAAGCCCTCGACGGGACGTTTCGTGAGCTCTGTAAGCTGGCGGCGAAGAAGAAGGGAGTTGGATGACTGTGATGCTGGTGAACGCGACATTGAACGTGGACGACGAGAAAGCAGCGGACGAGAGACCTCTCAAGTCTTCCGAGATCAACGTGATCGTGCGAATCGCCTCTGACTGTTCACGACTGATTGGACTTTCCGCTGCATTCTACTGACCCTGCGCGATGTTATGTACTCATTTATGCTTGAGGTGGGCCAACCGTGACAAGGACAATATCTTCAGAGTGATAATCTTACGAATCTGATAGGACAGGTTGCAGTAAAGTTCCTGAGCATCTAGGTAAGTCAAGCGGATGTATGCTCACTCTGGACACGCCATACTGCTAATTGATGGTTGGTGTCGTACTGCCTCTGATACACAATGGTGCCCGAATTATCTGGTCGTAAATCAGTGAGATAGCCTTTCATCAACACCCTCCTTTTTGTCTCAACTTGCAAAACGTCGCTAATCATATTTCCTCCCAATCCCAGTCCTAATCCCACTCCCCACCCCCTCGTGGCACGTCATTTGTCGCCCCCTGGATGTCTCGCCAGCGCGTATATCCTATGTTTCTCGCGTCTCACGACCCCCTCGATTATCACCATCCATTGCCGCCCGGTTCACGGTGTTGGAGCTCCCGTTTCTTTGTTTGGACGGGACGCGCGAAAACTGCAGCGGCAGGTTTCATCTGTCTATCAAGGTCCAGGATGGGCAACTCACAATACACCCTGATCTAGGAAAGCACTTTTTTGCGTGTCCTGCTTTGGTCTAGCTCCACGGACAGAGGATCGACATCTTAGTCATGTAGATGCCTACAGATGTGGCCCTGCCCAGTGGAAAGGCATTCCTGGTGTTCTGTATCCAGCATCCTGCCCCTCCGCAGCCGCCTCCACACCGCAGTGTTCCTTCTTGCACCTTTAGAAGTCCTGTCTCCCTGATAGCCGCCGCACCAGGGTGCACTTGTGCTCCGTCTTTCTCTGAGCTTTCTACAGGTTGCTGCCTGGCTATCCTGAAAGAAGCGCTCGTTCGTACGCAACAAAGTTGCAGTCTCTGTCACCCAAATGGAACAGTTTTGCACGCGATGTTCGATATTCCGGACGATGCCAACCTCGTACAGCATTTGAAAAGACTACCAGAAATGGGGTAAGAGCCAACTATGTAGCACGCGTAAGACTTGACCTCAAGGAGATACACCTGTGTTCAGCACTGTCTTATGGAAATGTTATGTTTAATGGACTTGATTTGAGTCACACTACGTATGCCAAACAGTCGCTGGGATATCGAGATTAGAGGATAGATTGATCATTGATCCCGCCCACCAGACTCGATTGCTCCAATGCTCAGTTGGCTGGTGAAGATTGCTTGCGAGTATTCTATCGGTATCTCCCTTCTCGCGAAGCGCTCCATGCTTAGTATCATCCGACACCCCTGGGTGAAATGTCATGAGTGATCCACAAGACTAAACGTGGCCATACGGAGATACTGAACAGAGCCACAGTCCAGCTGAATGGCGGGAAAAGTGTAACAAAGCAAAAGGCAAAGCATCAGCGACACGTAATTCGATACCCAGCGAGGAACACGAACAAAAAGAGAGCAATTCCTCGCTTGTTCCCCGGTCGACATGTAATTAACGATAATATGAGCAAGACTGGGTCATCAGATCAGTATTGAGTTGATGGATGCGAGTGTCACCGGTGAGGTCTACTCACGAAACATTGTAGCATACATCATGCTGCCATCGCGAATAACGAGTGTTATGAGGGGAGTCTTGTTCCCGTTCGCCCTAAAAACAAAGGCGTACTTGAACAATGTCAGGCCAATGAGCACGCAATGGATGCTGAACGCTATTGCACTGAGCAGACATGGTGATTATACGCACTCGTGCAAACAGCAGAGCTAGGACCCACCTCTGAACTCTGCCTCTCCCGGTCATTCGCATTAGAAGGCATACATCATAAAAGACCACGCTTTTCTGTAACGCTAGCGATCTCACTGTCCACGAAGCTTCTGCCAACATTGAAACGAGCAACAGGGAAGCCATCCATCTAGACCGATTGTACAAGGCAAGTACTGTAAGCTTTGTTCAACCGGATTGCATATCCCAACGGAGAAGTCACATCAGACTCACTGCGAGTAGCCAAAATAACCTCAAGCAAACTCGAGAGAATCTGTGGGAAAGCGAAGGTGTATTTGTACCACATATTGCATAGAAGAGGAGGGTTACTGCCATCTGCCAACGAGCCAATAAACCAGTTGTGCACCCTGTGTTGAAACCGGCGATCCTTGGTGAGGTGGAAATGGGATACGTTGTGGAGCACTCACACGCATGCGAGTATCACAAGATAGCGAAGGAAGAAGTATATCCATTTGAACGGGTTTTTGTTCTGCATGCTACAAGCGGCGAAGAGATGGTATCAGTAGGATAACCTGAATGGTGAGCAGACTGAATGCGCACGTCCAAATATATTGGACATCCTTATCAAACGTTAAGAGGCAGTGCCAGACCAGAAGAGTGAGGCATGCGACTGGGGATCACATCAGCACAATGCAAAATACTACGCCTCTAGAACATACTGCTTTGGTAGCGCAGGTTGCGAACAGCAATTGCATGCGCAGGAGCTATCGTGTGATGGATATCACCTGAAGACATCTTGGAAATTTGGAACCTTGTTCACAAGGAACTGTTTGTAGTGGTCGTCTGGTGTGACTGTGTGCTGTCTATGCTGGTATTAAGTAGTCACAGACAACTTCATGTAACACTACGTAGCTGCAGCAGGGTCAGCCCTGTGTCACTCCCACGTCTGCCGATCCAAAGAAGTTCGTGCTGTCGTAAAATTGCGAACAGTTTACCGTGCGACCTCCCACCGGCCCCCGCATGACGTACTGACCAATTAAGGTCCCATGAATCTAGGTTGGTATCCAAGCATGGTAACAGAGAAGAGTCAATCGTCTAACGTACACTTGCACGACAGGGAAAAAGCTACTCACGGAGATGCTAAGCGCGTATACGTGGAGGGATATGATAGGGACAGCGAACGATATACCTACTTGAGATTGAGCATTGGAAGTTGCCTCGATGTAAGCCAAGGAAACACCTATGGGGTTAATGCCTAGTGTCATCGAATAGAAGTTCTGAGAACCGCAAACAGGCAACGTACGGGCCATACCACCAACAACCAGTGGAAAATTTGACCACTATCGTGTGGATGTTGCCCCTGTAAGCGACGACAAGCTAGATGGAAGGACGGTAAGTCCTTGTGTGGGTCAGTACATGTGGTAACGAATGTGTATGCTATGGTATCTTACCCCCAGTCGAGTATTGAGAAGTAGTCAGTCTGATCTATAGCAGTACCCGAGTGGGCTACTGCAGGAGACTCTCAGATGTGGCATCCCTATTTCCGGTGCTATTGGACTCCTGGGGAGATAAAAAATACCACGTAGTGAGACCATATTTCTTTTTTCAGGCTCCCGGTCCCGACTGTTTTCATTCTTGCTATGCGGGACGCACCAGTGACTTAAACACCCCCATACTATTAGCTTCCCCCTCACATCAATATCCCAGGCATTGACAGTGTTGCTAAAGAATGAGATCTCGTATTTCAAGTAGCAATCGAAGCAGCTCACAAGTCATCACCGACCGAGGGCTTGTGGAAGCCATGAAAGGGCTTGCTGGACAATTTCCTTGGAGAACAGTGTACGTCGGGCCAATAGCCCAGCAGGTCGCAAAGGATTGGGCTGGTTAGCTATGATTACCAAACGAGGTGCACGTGCCTATTGGGCAGTCGGCGGTCAACCCAGTGCAAAAAGGTGTCACTTACAAGGTATGCAACTGGGTGGGGGTCTTCTGACTTGCTTGTTAGGTGTATCGTGATGAGGCCGGTGCAGTGCCGAAGGAGTCAGATGAGGAGATGATGGGAGGTTAAAAGGAAATGAAGGACATCAATGTCAAGCAATGTACGTTATTCGTTGTGTGCTGTGACCTTCCCCTCAGTTGCAATGAATCTTGCTGTTCCATGCCAAGGACATAACCTAACCACCAATCATCCCATCAAGACTGTCACCACCGGGTCAACGTTGGAGCAAGTTCAGCCATGGATGCAGGTATCAGAACTGATATATGTGCTGCAAGATATAAACGAATCTGAAGGACGGCATAACAAATGTCCAAACCCATAAATCATCGTCGCATGTAATGGATCAATGCGTTCCATCTTCGCCGATCGGGCTCCGGCACAACATCCATGCGGGTAAGCTGAACTTGCACACAATCGAAACCATGGCGTCGCCTGCTTCTTCCTGATGTATTCCTCGTGGGTACAATGGTCGAAGTTAATAGAGTGAACGCACCATGACATGGACCCCCATCGGCACGGCTGAGGGTTGAGATGTATCATTCGCTCGCTGCGCCTAATGAAAAATAGGCTGTCACAACAGGGTCCATCATCGCGAGAAATACACAGGGCTGACCGTCTCTACTTGTCGCTGTCCGTTGGAAGAAGTGTCTTTGTTTGAATGGTCTGCTTCGCCAGCCTGAGTATCTGCTTTGGACTGTGATGCAATGCGTAAACGTCAGCATCAACAAACAAACTAGACCGTCAACGAACTCGTTTTACCGGTTTTTGTTTTCCGGGTTTTCGGTGCGGGTTTCTTGCGACTGTTCGCTGACACAGTTGGTCAGACACGCTGCATGCTATTGTCGACCAAAGAACAGAATACTCGCTAATTTACGTTCAGCTGCGGCCATCCGTGAAGACCCAGCGTTTACAGTGTTTCCTCTTGCTGACGAATTGGAACGAGGTCGGGGGTTCACAGCTCGATCAGACTTCCTAGGAAGGCGATCGCTCTGATGCCAACTCTGGCTACCGTCACTTCTCTTGGCAACCATCTTCAGCCACCTCTTAACCATTGGAATAGTCCTGGATAACGGATCAGGCTTTTTAGGAGGAGCATCTGGTGGCTGTTGTGTCGCATGCGGTGGGCCTGGTAATGCTACTCCGCCTCCATGGGTGGACGAAGCCGGGGTTGGTGGCTGCAGCAACGTCAAGACAGAAGAAAGAGTACAATGAGATCAGCACAGACCTCATCATAGTCAAACAGGGGTTCGGGTGCACCAGTTGGCACTTCAGCCTGACGCCATTATGAAAACAAGTGCCAAAAAGAAACCATCAAGGTCATACCTCGAGTAGATCATCTTTACTGTGGTTCTCTGATCTGGGTAGACTTGACGTCGTGGATTGTTCCTTGTGCGAGAATGTAAGAGTCGATGCGTTTCCTTCGGTGATAGGTTGACATACTCTTACCGCAGTTTTGTCTGGTGGTTTTCTGTCATGGACACCAAAGGTCGAAGGCCTCTCATCTTGTTGCTGTGGCCCATCCTCTGGTGTTTCCAAGTCGGCCTTGTTTTGAGTAGGTGTCTAAAACGGGAAATGATAATATGTAACCTTCATCGTGATGGACAAACACTTGCATGGGAACTGCGATATGAGTCTGGAAGGATATCGCTGAGATTGCGAATCATAATTTTTCCATTGGTTCCGCCGGTTGCGAGATAGCGGCAATCTGTGGAGAGAGCAATTGACTGTACCTCTTGGCTGTCCTCGATGACTGGGCCAATCCGAGCAAGCGTTGAAGTGTCCCAGAACAAGATATATTTTTGTGAGAAGGAGGCAAGGAACGTCCTGTTGGTGGCCAGAGCAATTGATGGGCCAAGTAAGTTGTGTTCCTGCGATTCGCCCAGCACGGCCCCACTGGATACCTCAAGAGCAGTGATTACACCATTGTGACATACGACAAAAATTTGCTGCCCGTTGTTCGACCATGCAAGGGGAGTCTGCATCAATGTAGATCCTACATTGGCTTTGATGGTGATGAGCTGATCACCATTGCTGCTGCCGAAGATGCGAACAGAGTCATCACAGGCAGTGGCGATGTGTTCGCCATTTGGCGAGAATCTAACTCCTACAACACTATCGTTGTGTTGGAGTGGGCCCACCAATCTCTTGCCGGTAAGGATGTTCCAGATGGTTGCTGTAGGGTCACTGTCTCCAGTACCGGTGGCAAAAGTGGTGGCGTCAGGTGAGACATCTACAGCAGCCACCCACTTTCCGGCCTCCACCTCGATGGCCTTTCTCTGAACTGCATCGTCCCATACGCTTGCTCCCCGAGTAGTCCCGCATACCGTCCACTTGTGATCGCTCGACACGGAAATGGTGTTCGTGTCCATTCCCAGTTGCATTCCCACTTGTTGACCATCTGCAATTAGCCATCGTTGAATCCCATCGCTACTCCCACTCAATAAATGCTTTCCATCAGGATGGAAAGTGACTGCCCACACCCGCTCAGAGCGACCGGTGTCAAGCACTGCCATAGGTTCTGACTAAATTGTCAGCATTGCACAAGCACTCCAAGAATCTCCGCGCACTGTTCCTCCTTGGTAATATTCTCCACATGATGTATGCCTGTCTGTTTCGTAGTGTCAAGAAGTGAAGTGTGAGGTCGAGTTGTGCAAAGAGAGCCGACACGTCGTCTCTGTTCAGTCACACAGTCGTCTCGTACATTGGCGCTTATTCTTACTCACACCCCAACCAGGTGAGCTTCATTATTGTTGGGATGAAGTTGATGTTATTAGACACATTGTGGAGCTCGAGATTTGCACGTTCGAGTCGCAGAACTATATTTCAATTAGGCGTGCTGTACAGATGGCCCAGCAGGATGTTAGAAAGAGCATCAAGCATGTCCATCTCTGTAGGCAAACATGGCAAGATTGAGTGCACTGGGTGCTTGGTCTCGAGTCGCTATTTGAACTGCGGCTTCGACCCCCTCAGCTGCTCGGACACCTGTGATCAGCACTGTCTCCATTGTAATCTTTCGCTATGCTATGCCAAACAGCCAACGGAGCAATGAGAATCGACCCCGCCCACCAAACTCGATTGCTCAGACGCTTAGTTGACTGGTTAAAATTGCCTGCGAGCATTCTATCGGTATCTCCCTTCTTGCAAGGCGCTCCATGCTTAGTATCATTCGACACCCCTGGGTGAAATGTCATGAGTGATCCACAGGACTAAACGTGGCCATACAGAGACGCTCAACACAGGCACAGTCCAGCTGAATTGCGGGAAAAGGTAGCAAGTCCAAAAGCAAACCATTAGCGACACGTAATTCGACATCAAACAAAGAACACGGACAAGAAGAGAGAAACTCCTCGCTCATTCTCCGGCTGACATATAAACATCACCAACACGAGCAAGACTAAACCACCGGATCATCACTAAGCTGACGGATGGGAGTATTACCGATGATGCCTACTCACAAAATGTCGTAGCATACATCATGCTGCCATCGCGAACAACGAGTGTGATGAGGGGAGTCTTGTTCTGACTCGCCCTAAAAACAAAGATGTACTTGAACAATGTCAGGCCAATGAGCACGCAATGGATGCTGAACGCTATTGCACTGAGCAGACATGGTGATCGCACGCACTCGCGCAAACAGCAGAGCTAGGACCCACCTCTGAACTCTGCCTCTCCCGGTCATTCGTATTAGAAGGCATACACCATGAAAGACCACGCTTTTCTGTAACACTAGCGAACCCACTGTCCCCGAAGCTTCTGCCAACATTAAAACGAGCAACAGGGAAGCCATCCATCTGGACCGATTGTACAAGGCAAGTACTGTAAGCTTTGTTCAACAGGAAAGCATCTCCCAATGGTGAAGTCACATCAGACTCACTGCGAGTAGCCAAAATAACCTCAAGCAAACTCAAGAGAATCTGTGCGAAAGCGAAGGCGTATTTGTACCACATATCGCATAGAAAAGGGGGGTTACTGCCATCTGCCAGCGAGCCAATAAACCAGTTCTGCACCCTGAGTTGAGACCAGCAATCCTCGGTGAGGTGGGAATGGGATACGTTGTGGTGCACTCACACGCATGCGAGTATCACAAAATAGCGAAGGAAGAAGTATATCCATTTGAACGGGTTTTTGTTCTGCATGCTACAAGCGGTGAAGAGATGGTATCAGTAGGCCAACCTGAATGGTGAGCAGACTGAATGCGCACGTCCAAATATATTGGACATCCTTATCAAACGTTAAGAGGCAGTGCCAGACCAGAAGAGTGAGGCATGCGACTGGGGATCACATCAGCACAATGCAAAATACTACGCCTCTAGAACATACTGCTTTGGTAGCGCACGTCCTGAACGGCAGCCGCATACGGGGGAGCTATCGTGTAGCGGATATCACCTGACGACATCTAAAAAGCAGAGTCTTGTTCACGAGGGGCTGTCTAAAAGTGATTAGTGTCTGGTGAGAGAGAGACTGAGGCTGATGTTGGCTTAAATAGTCTGACTCACGATAGATGACTTTGTATGATCCATAGGTAGCTGCGGTAGGGGTCAGCCCTGCGCTACTCCCACGTCCGCTGACGCAAAGAGGTTTATACTGTCGTAAAATCGTAGTTCGCCGTGGGACCTCCCACCGGCTCTCGCATGACGTACTGACTATCGCGACAGCATGAACTTATGATGACAATGGCGACAGAAGAGGGTCGATCATCTAACGTCAAGGGGAAATATTTACGGAGATCTTCAGGGGTGAGCGTAAGGACTTGGAGGGACAGAAACGACATACCCGTTTGACATCGAACACTGCACATGGCGTCGAATAAGCCACTGAGGAAAAGCATTGGGAGTTGATGGAGTTGCGCAGTGTCGAAAGTCCCAATTGACGAACGTTACGAACTGACCGGCAAAACGGAATTTTCGTCCAAACCGTGCATGGATCTGCTGCGGGAGTGTTTCTTAGACACGGCGTCTCTGGCGTTATACCTTCCGGTGGGGTAAACAACCGTCTCTATGACGCAAGCTACTGGTAACCGGCTTGGAAATCGTAAGTGAAGTCAACACGACCTCGCGGAAAAGTCTTTCACCTTTATTTGCTAGAGCCCCTCCCAGTGCCCCCATCGATGCCTCGGGTGAGCACATTCCCAAAATCCAAATGTTGAATAAAGATACGACCTAGCTGAATCGCAAGGATAGAAAAAAGGCCAACACCCGATGCTAAACCAAGGGACTATCTGATATACACACGATTCCGGTGTGAGGATGTACGTGCATGCTGGTGGCCCGTCTCATCACGCACAACCTCCGACATCTCCTAGACGTGTCACGTTATCGCTGTCGTGACATTTTGGCACCTCTGGCTCGGCTATGCAATGTGCACTTTGCTCTTGTCGATTTCATGGTAGACTCACCCTCGTCATCTGCATGGTTATTTCTAACCGCTTTCCAGTCCTACATAGCATGAACTCGGTGTTGCCTGTCAATTCCGAAGCTTGTGATGGGCTAGCTAGCATGCTGCCGCATGGGAACGAGCAAACGCTGATGCGAAACTTGAAAGGGTCTTGGTAAGTTCGGCTGGCCCGTGGAATCAGTAGTACCTCATCGTGGGTCACTGATGCGCGTTCGCTGATAAGAAGCCTCCTTCCCCCCAACTGCCGCGTCACCTAAATCTATGACACCAGCCGCTACCTTCTAACACCTGGTCAGTGCCGATAATTATGCCCACTCCCCGCTGCAAGCTATGTACAGCTGGAAAT
>JBBPQW010000383.1:0-22011 GCA_038092695.1 Boletus rubropictus
ATTCGTTGTTCAAAGAGTTAATCGACCGAGGGGTCGTAGTAGTATATATCGACGATATCATGATCTTCACCAAAACCCTAGAAGAACATCGCCATATTGTCAAAGAAGTCCTCGAAATACTGCGGAAGGAACACCTCTATTTAAGACACGATAAGTGCGACTTTGAGGTCAGCGAAACAGAGTTTCTGGGCATCATCGTATCCCAGGACCGCGTCAAAATGGAACCTAAGAAGGTACAAGCCATTAAAGACTGGCCAGTCCCTCAGTCGCGAAAGCAACTACGCGGCTTTTTAGGGTTCCTAAATTTCTACCGACGCTTCATACAGAACTTCGCTCAGATCGCGAAGCCACTTAACGCCCTCACCTCTGAACTAAAAGAGTTCAAGTGGACCCCGGAGTGCCAGAAGGCAATGGACTCCTTAAAAGACATACTGACATCGGCACCGGCATTAGCTATGCTGACTGATGATGACCCCTTCCGTGTCGAGACCGACGGGTCCGGCATAGGAGTGGGTGCCGTGTTGTCGCAACTCCAAGACGGAAAATGGCATCTGGTCGCCTTCATCTCCAGATCTCTTAATGACGCCGAACGCAATTACCATGCAGCCGATTTAGAGATGCTGGCAGTCATCTTCGCACTGAAGGAATGGTGCCAATACCTCCTTGGAGCTAAACATGTATTCGAAGTCCTCGCGGACCATAAAAACCTCGAATACTTCAAAAAACCTGTCGACTTATCCCGCCGTCAAGCCCGATGGCAACAAATCATCCAAGAGTATGACTTCGTCATCAAACACCGATCGGGCAAGACTAATCCGGCTGACCCTCTGTCCCGGAGGCCAGATTATGAGAAGGGGGTAAATCAGGATAATAAAGACAAAATCCTACTACCCGACAGATTTTTTGAAGAACACGAGAAAATTCGTGCTCAAAACTGGTCGACTATCAAGTCACAAATTACGCAATACCAGTCAAAGGCCGAAAGATTCGCTTGCGAGGGACTCGAAAAAGAAGGATCTCCATGGAAAAGGGAGAACGAATTGATAAAGTGGAAAGAGCTACTCTACGTCCCATACGACAAAGGTCTACGAGAGCAGGTGATCAAAGAAAATCATGATCACCCATTGGCAGGACACCCGGGCGCCAGGAGAACCCAAGATCTCATCATGACGAGATACTACTGGCCCACCATACGAAAAGACGTCAAAGCCTACACGAAAGGCTGCGATCGCTGCCAAAAGACCAAAACAAGGACGGTAGCAAGCCACACTCCCCTAACCCCTAACAAGATACCGACCACACCTTGGGAAGTAATATCGGTGGACATAATAGGCCCCCTCCCAGAGTCAAAAGGGAAGGACGCCATACTGACCATCGTGGATCGCTTCTCCAAGATGATTCATTTATTCCCCGTGTCCTCTACCATCACCGCAAAAGGAGTAGCCGCAATATTCAGAGACCACGTGTTTAAGCTCCACGGCACTCCAAAGAAGGTGATCTCCGATAGAGGACCACAATTCGTCTCAAACTTTATGACGGATTTGTATTCGCTACTTCATATCCAAGGAAACCCGTCCACGGCATACCACCCCCAAACCGATGGACAAACAGAGCGGATCAACTCCGAAGTGGAGCTCTACCTTCGAATCTACGTAAATCACCAACAAAACGACTGGGTTGACTGGTTAGCGTTAGCAGAATTTGCACACAACCAGAAGACCAGTAGTTCTACCAGAACGTCCCCGTTTTTACTCAACTATGGACAACAACCCCTGGTGAACATTGACGGTGCACGAAACGTTCGAAGCGAGGAAGCAAAGGAATTTGCCGAACGGATGAAAGAATCCCAACGGCAGGCGAAGGAATCTCTGGAAAAAGCAGCGGAACAGATGAAGAAGTACTACGACCGCACGTCCCGATCCAGAGTAGAATACAAGAAGGGAGATAAGGTTTTGGTTGACGGAAAGAACATCAAATCCGATAGACCCACCAGGAAACTTGTGGATAAACGCTACGGCCCCTTCGAAATTATTGAAAAGGTCGGCCCCGCGGCGTATAAACTCAAATTGCCCCCAAACTGGCGCGGCATCCATCCCGTCTTCCACGAATCCCATTTATGGGCTTACAATGAACCAACATATCCCTCTCAACAAAAACCTACACCCCCCCCGCCTGTCGTGGTTGAACAACAACCGGAATATGAAGTCGAGTTCATTGTTGACTCACGAGCACGCCGAGGAAAAGTCGAATACCTCGTTCAATGGAAAGGATATCCTCGCGAGGACCAAACCTGGGAACCAAAAGAGAACCTAACTCACGCAAAAAAGGCTCTCCAAGATTTCTGGAAAAAGAATCCATCCTCCGTCCGAACTCAAACCGCCGAGTCATGCGACTGCCTCTCCTGCTCAAAAGGAACTCCTCTATTCGAAAACCCGGCTTTCAAATCCTTTGCAGCCTCTCTCACCCGGCTCCCCTCTCACCTCTTCGACATCCCTGCTGTCTTGGAGCGACAGCCTTAAGAAGGGGGTAATGTCAGAACCGTAAAAACTCCCATTACATTTCTATCATTTTCCATCTTATCTTATCTTATCGCACAGCCACTATCTTATCTAACCCTTTACCATAGAATATTCCATACCATTCCATGCCTCCCCTAAAGTGGTCTGTGCGCATAACCATGTAGTATATAAGTAGTCAGTCGAGTAGATTGTACTTTTCCCACGTTTGGAATTCAGATCCTTGGGGCATCACAGTTTGTGTTTGCTCGCCTGACAAAAATTTGTGGTCTTAATATTATTGTTCCACAGGTACAATGGTTGGAATATGAGGCATTCAAGGAGGAATTGGAGAGCAATAGGGCATGCAAACCTGCCATATTGCACACATGCTTGCCTTCTCCTGGAATTTCCAATTATTGATGCTCACTTAGCCCCTAATGTGCCTCCTTCCACACCTTCTCACCTCCACCAAGACCATCCAATCATCTGCGAGGATCTGTTGCCCAGGGTTTGCAAGATTCTTCTGAACTTTTCCTTGGCCTTTCACTTTTACCAGCCTCTCATACATCCAACCAGCTCTTTTTGCCTGAACAAAGTAACTCTTCATCTCGTAATGATGTTGGCAAGGTAAGGACTAACATATACACTCAGTTCACAATGCTTATCATAATATACTAGCACTCAGCAAGCATTTCAAGTGTTGTGACAAAGTTGCCACCTGTGAAGCCACCAGCACCTCCCATCAATATTCCTTTGCCTAACCAAAAGGATATCAAAGAAGCTTTGAAGTCTGGGGGGGTGGCATCACTAAATGTTGAACAAAGTAAGTCATTCTCTTGGACCACCATCATAAATTGGCTAATAAGCATCAAGTCCTAAAGCAAACAACCCAGCTCACTGATTTTCATTTCATTTCTACTTTGATGTTCACCCAAATCTTGAAACCCAAGCATCGTTTATTCAACATCAACATGTCAGACCTATCTCCTGATCAAATCAGAGTCAACCAAACTTCCAGGTCACTTATTGAAGTCAGTGGGTTCAAAACTGTGCAAGCTGCCCAACTTATCCTTTTGTATCTCCCAAACTTTGGCCTTGGTTTGCAATCTGGTCAAAGTGTAGTGGCAAAGCATCCATACATTAGATGGGAGAATCTGGAAGGCAAACCACCATTTTCCCACTATGTAATCTCTGATGAACTTGACAAGCTTTTTTATGAGGCAAATGTGCTATACTGGGCCAAGGCCCTGCTAAGCATGACCTACATGTTTGTTGACTGTGCCCTTGCTGCAAGCAACAGGCCCCCTATCTTTGATATCCCCTGCTTATCCTTTGTTGAGGCTGGTCTTGTTCTTGGCTATGCCAATATCTCAGGTGGGGGTGGGCCCCAATCAGTGAGCCACAAGGCAGGCTCTGTCTCTATGGCTTATCTGGTAGAGGAGCTGATCCCTGATACTGAATCATTTGTCAAGTTCATCCACAATGGGACATGTCTCCTCCTCATTGAACCTGGCAAGCCCAAGTATAATGTTGCTGAGTTCTTAGTGTTTACAGAACATGTTCAATATGTCAAGACTGGTGGATTGGCATACATTTCAGATTATCAAGGTAATATTAATATCATATTACTGTGACTTCTACATTGTTCAATGCTGATACAGCCATTAGGCAGTACTTTTCTCTTGACAGATCCACAAATCCTGACCCATCCATGAGTTCCACCTCCATACTGTTTGCATTGATTAACTTAAGTGGTCACACTATAGTTCTGTTGGTAAGAGTAGCAATATTTTTTCTGAAGGGAACCTAAAGAAGGGGTAGAGAAGTTTGAGAACAAGCATATTTGCAACAAGTATTGCAAGTGGCCCAGGTTTAGCTTGGCCACTTTCCAGAGTGGTGTAAAGAAAATGACCATAAATGATGCACCCATCATAACCTCCTTTGAAGCTTAGATATTTCTTGTCTTGTATACTTCATCTCAAATATTCTTGCATATGTAATATATCAAACTTGGCATTTCAGAAATTGGGACCAGAGGTATCTGAGGTCTCACAAAGCCATCTATCCTAATTTGGTATCCCATGTGATTGAATTTTGATCTGGAAGAGTACGGTTGTCCTGCTTTCCATATATCTATCCTATGTGGCATCTTTTGGTTGTTCATCAATCAGATCCATCACCTCAGCAGATATCACCTGTCTTTCAGCTGTCTTAACCACTTCCACAATGAAGGCTGCCTTCAAAAAACAGATCTGTGTTACAGTTTACTCTTTTCTTTCTTTTATTTCTTGCTATACATGAACTGTATAACCACTTAGCTGTTCCCACAGGCACATGCTTACTCTTTTGGACTTCCCGCTCAGCCGATACCTCAGTTACGAGCTTCCCTTTATCTCTTATCTTCTTATCTCTTATCGTACAACTCTTTGGCCAATAGCCATTCTACCTCCTATTGTTTATCATATGACTCTTTGGCCAATAGCCATTCTACCTCCTATCGTTTATCTTTGGCCTATGGCCATTCTCTTTCAAGTCGTACGATCTTCTTATTTCCTTTTACATACTTGGTCCATGCTCGGTTTATATGGGTATATAAACCTTGCCATGTACACAGTACTTCTTAGACTAGATCTACTTGGATATACTGCTAAATCCTCGCGACTGACCTTCAACTCATTTGACCATTCTTTGACTTAGTCCCTATCCCAAATCCTCCATTGCAGTTGGGGGTTGAGCTGTGCGACCACACTCAGAATGATACAAGAGGATTAGTGCCCAAGTCTATGTTTGTCCCTATCCGGTCCAAGCATAACAAAAGATCTAGTCTCTTTTCTTTTCTGGCAGCCATCGTTGCTAATCAGATCACCCATTAATAAAGATTTCATCCTCAAAGAACCCTGAGTCCACGCCCACTAAAGGCAAGAAACCCATTTGTGTATCACCACATGAACTCTGACACCCTGACCCTCTTATTCCCGACACCTTGGACTCCAAACCAGATAATGGACAAAGATTGGAGGAAAAACCCTGATCACTCAGCACTAGGCCTAAAGGAAAAACCAAAGGCGCTGATGAAGGACCTGCTGAGCAAATAGTACTCACGCAGTTTGAACAGGACATAGGCCCGCACCACAAAGCCGCTACCTCCACAAAACCCACAAAACAAGATCTCTCGTGGTTACAAATTTTGACCAAGATGTCAATGACAATGATGAAACCCACTAAGCTCAAGATAGGAGCACCTGAGGCTTATGATGGAAAATATGAATCAGCCGAGTCATTCCTTCTCTTAGTTAAAGTGTACCTTCTGATCAATAAGGAGCTTTATGACAACAACAATAAGAGGGTTGCTTATGCACTCTCTTACATGAAGGAAGGAGTGGCGCTTCAGTGGGCCACCAGATTTAGAGCAGAATGCCTTAACAAGAAGATCCTGTTTTTCGGCACCTTCACCCAGTTTGAAGAAGAGTTCAAAGCTTCTTTCGAATATGCCAATACCCAGGCAGAGGCCATCACTAAGATGTCCACGCTCACGATGAATGACAGGAAGTTGATATCCCTCAATGAATACATTGTGAACTTCCAGACTTACACAGCTAGGAGCAGAATCACCCAAGATGCTGCATTGATTGAATTTTTCTCCTAAGGACTAAGACCTGCCTTAACCTGCAGAATCCTAGGGATGAATACACCACCATTTTACATCGATGAATGGTATGAAAAGGTGCTATACTTTTAAGCTGTCTATGAACGATTGACCACCTTTATGGCATGAAACTCGACCAATCCCAAGGGTCGACCGACACTGGCTTACATGCCACGACGAAACCAAGACCCCAACGCAATGGATGTCGACAGAATTGAACTCTCCAAGAAAAAAAGAGACAAACACATCAGAAACAGCAAATGCTTCAGCTGCCATAAACATGGGCACATATACCGCGATTGCCCTGACAAAAAGATGACCAAGACTTGCCCTTCGACTTAGAAGAAGAAGAAGGATACAGTAAAAGCTGTGAGGCGAGCTGTGAAGAAAGAAAAGTTCTTGGACTCTGGAGATGGAGCAGATGCCAAAGAAAGCAATGATGAAGAGGCTGTACAAACGGCCCACATCTTCTTGAAACAAAAGGGTTTTTAGATGGAAGGACTTCATCAATGCAAGTATCTCCCCGACTCTCTTGCTTCCCTGTACTTATAGTGTCAGAACCTCAATTTCCTGGTTCTTGACTGCCTCAACACTTTCCTAATCCTGAGTTATGCATTGTAGCATCCTCTTAGGATTGCTACTTATTTCCTTACATTATGCTACAGCAGAGCCTAGACACACTTGACATTATCTCAAGACTCCTAGTTGCTCTTGCTTCCCTATTCCTTAGCTATGCCTAGATGCACTCGCTATCCAAGTTCCCTAGTTGCATTGGCTCCCCCATGCTATAAGCCTTAGCCTAGATGTAGCCGACTATCGACATTCCTAGTTGCTATTGCTTTCCTTCACACTTCCTATGCATAATGCTACAAGATGCACTCGCCTTCTGAGATTCCTCATTTAGCATCTACTCCATTCTCATAGCAATACCTCAGATGTGCCCAGCTCTTGGGTTTCCTTTGGTACTCATGTCCACTCCTTTATTCATATGCATAACTTCTGCTAGACGCGCTCATACCTTGAGCTTCCTAGTAGTTGTCCATTTCCTTATCTTAGATTAGATCCTTTCTAATAGATATCAGCTACTGCCAATACTCTCTATCTTATCCAGCTATTGCTGATGTTCCTTATCATTATCAGGAGTACAGCCATCCTGTTTATATTGCTGTCTCTTATAGTTTATCTGCGTTATCACGTATTCCTTACATTACGGACAACCTAGGCCATTCTAGCCTTTATATCACTAATCATGACATCACTATGATGTCATTCCATTTCAGGACTTCTACCTTATCTATGACCTCATGCCCATAGACCAGGGCATAGGGCTATTACTCATATTTATTCCTTATATAGATATACCCGCTACCCGATTACTCATGTAGCTTACTCATTACCTGGACCCAGGGTCAAGGGTAGGTATAGGGTTGGTTATAGGGTATGACGTCACTACTTAGGGTATAGGGGTATTGTAGAGTATATAGCTAGGTCGCTGATGTATAGTAGAGTAGTCTTGAAATATTCAGCCTAGCTTTATTCTTGACTCCCTGGGATTCGTCCCTTGTATAGAGGTATATTCTGGTTGCTGCGTTGGTTCCTTTTGTGTGGCCTTGTCGAGGCCCTGACATATAGCTGACCAAAATAAACATGGACTGTGAGTTCCCATCCAGTTTATGGCTACAGAAAAGAGTGAGAAAGACGTTGACACTAAGGCCCTAATAGACTGTGGAGCAGAGATCTCCTGCCTAGATTGGAGCTTTGCAAAATGACACTGACTCCCAATTGAGAAACTGTCCCACCCCTTGAAGGTGATGAACGTCAACTACACTAAGAACAAACATGGTGAGATCCGATACAAAATGATGCTCTATTTCAGAACCGGATCCATCATTATGAAGGCTCAATTCCATGTAATGAACTGCAGATAACAGATGATGATTTTGGGAATGCCATGGCTTTGATCGATCAACCTGATAATCGACTGGACAAAAAGAACCCTCAATATCCATGACTCACATGACCTTTCCTCCGAATTTTACCACATGACCTCGTCCTTCCAGACTCAGCCACGACGATACATCTGCTTGGTTAAAGCTTTTGAGTTTAAAGTCAAAAAGCTATTGACAACCACTATGATCCCTATAAAAGAATCAAAGCATATAGCAGGACATGATTTGTATACTGCCAAACTGATGACCATCCCTGCACTCAACAAGGGATTGATTAATACAAAGATTGCTGTATGCCTTCCTGAAGGAACCTACAGCCAGATTGCCCCATGAAGCGGGCTTGCTGCCAAGCATGAAATACAAACCAGTGCTGGTGTGATCGAGCCCGATTACAGAGGACCCCTGAA
Source organism: Boletus rubropictus (assembly GCA_038092695.1). Taxonomy (NCBI): domain Eukaryota; kingdom Fungi; phylum Basidiomycota; class Agaricomycetes; order Boletales; family Boletaceae; genus Boletus; species Boletus rubropictus. The sequence continues at coordinate 8,501 of JBBPQW010000383.1, forward strand.
AGTCCTTCTGTTTAACCACTTGAAGAACGACCTAGAGATTAATGCTGGAGACCAAGTAGCCCAACTCGTGCTAGAAAAGATTGACACATCCTCACCTGATGAAGTTGATAACCTCGAAAACACTGAACAAGGCGATCAAGGCTTTGGATCTTCTGATTTGCCAACAACAAAGGTCCTCAGCTTCTGTGGAATAATGACCCCCGACCAGATGATCAAACAAATGAGGAAGCATGCAGATTGGCTATGGAAGGTTATGTGGAAAGTCCAGAAACTTCCCTGACCCCGACAAATGTGGTGGCTTTGTGCTTATACAACAGCCATGAAACTTGCCGAAGAAGCTGAGAAAAAGAAACCAAAACTGACACTCCCACAAGAATATGAGGAGCTCAGAACAATCTTTGAAAAGAAGGCTACTGATCACGTCCCTCCTTCATAACCCTATGACCACCCAATAAACCTCGACAATTCCTTTATTCTGAAGGTAGTGAAGGTGTACCCACTATCCCCTGATGAATGACAGGCCACAGAAGCCTTTATAGAAGAAAACCTACGAACTGAAAAAATATGGCCTTCAAAATCACCTCAGGCCTCCCTATTCTTTTTTGTTAAGAAAAAAGACGGCAGTTTACAACCTTGCCAAGACTATAGATACATCAACAAACACATGATCAAAGATGCCTACCCCCTCCTGCTTATCTCTGACCTCATTGACAAATTGAAGGACACAAATGTATACATGAAATTTAATGTATGCTGGGGTTACAACAACATTCAGATCAAGGACGGAGACCAATGGAAAGCCGCCTTTATCACGCATAAGGGGCTTTATGAACCAATGGTTATGTTCTTCAGACTCTTGAACTTACCCCCCACATTTCAGAGATTCATGAATGATTCCTTCAGGAACATGATAGCAGAGGGTTGGCTAGTGATCTATATGGATGACCTGCTAATCTTCTTAGGTGACATGAAGACCCACAAAGAATGGACATGATGCATGCTTACACATATGAAAGAACTTGACCTTTGCCTTAAGCTCGAGAAATGCCACTTCAACTGTTCAGAAGTTGAATATCTTGGCATAATCATAAAGCAAGGGCACGTCACGATGGATCCTGTCAAGGTAAAGGGGATAGAAAACTGGCTGACACCAATGAAAGTCAAGGATGTCTGATTCTTTTTGGGGTCTGCTAACCTCTACAGAAGATTTGTACCCCACTACTCCAATATAGCCAGACCCCTCCTTGACCTGATGAAGAAAAACCACCCATGGAAGTGGACAACCCGACATGACAATGCCTTCAAAAGGCTCAAGATGATATTTACAGAAGAACTGGTTCTGGCTATGCTGAACCTTGAATGACCCTTTGCTATTGCAACTGACATCTCCAAATATGCCACTGGAGGGATATTATTACAGACCGACACCAACAGAGAATGGCACCCCTGTGCCTATATCTCCCAGACCTTCACTTCTGCTGAATGAAATTATGACATCTTTGATAGAGAACTGCTCGCCATCATATGAGCACTGAAGACATGGTGTTATTACCTCCAAGGAACACTGCATAAGGTGACAATTTTCACCAACCATAAAAATCTGACATATTTTAGAAAACCACAAAACTTGAACCAATGACAAGCAAGGTGGCTATTAGACCTTGCAGATTATGATTTTCAGATGACCCATGTACCCAGAAAACTCTTATCCAGCCCTGACACTCTTTCCAGACAACCAGATTTGATACCCCTAAATGATGATGACAACACAGCTATGACACTCCTTCCCCCATCAGTCTTTGTAAATCTTGTTGACATCGCCTTACAGGACAAGATATGACTCTCGACCCCAGATGACCCAGTCGTTCTCACAGCTCTTCAATGAATGAAGGGTGTTCCATCATTCCTCTGAGATCAACTTTCTGATTGGAAATATGATGCCAGAATTCTTACCTACCAGAACCGGGTCTACATCCCCCCCAACCACTGCAAAGCCATAGTTGAACAGAACCATGATCACGACGCCACCGGACACCCTGGCTATTTGAAAATGTGACAACTCATCGCCAGAGAATATTGGTGGCCTGGCCTGGCCGCCTTTGTTTGGAAATATGTTGAAGGCTATGCAATTTGCCAGCAGAACAAGGCCAACACCCACCCTACCATGGCTCCCCTGACTCCAATCCCTTCTCATGCATCACGACCCTTCCAACAGGTGTCATGTGATTTGATAACTGACCTCCCCTGATCCAATGATTTCAACTCACTTCTGGTCATGGTAGACCATGGGCTTATAAAGGGGGTAATCCTTTGCCCCATGAAGAAAACAATTGACTCAGCTGGCATTGCCATGCTGTTTTACAAAAAGGTCTACACTCATTTTAACCTTTATGACAAGATAATCTCTGACCAAGGCCCACAGTTCACCTCCGTCTTCACAAAAGAACTAGGATGACTCCTTGGATATGACCTTGCCTTATCAACAGCATATCACCCTTAGACAGATGGAGAAATGGAACAGGTTAATCAAGAGATAGAGATGTACCTGTGAATTTACTATGAATCGAACCCCACCTTGTGGGCTGAGAAGATTCCCATGGCAGAATTCGCGCATAACCACTGACCTCACTCTATGACTGGCCAGTCCCCATTCTTTCTCATGATGGGCTATGAACCCTGTTCTCTCCCCATGGTCATTTCCAATATGAACCTCCCTATGGTCAAAAACTGCCTGAAACGACTTTCCACAGCTTGGGACAAAGCCCTTGCTGCCCATGAACTTGCACAGATGACGATGAAATGAAGAAACTGACACTCATTTACTCCCTTCGCCAAAGGAGATAAAGTTTGGCTAGAAGCGCACAATCTAAAGCGCCACATCGAAAACCCGAAGTTCACCGCGAAACAAGAAGGACCCTTTATGATAACCAAGGTCCTATCCCTGATCACCTATTGACTTTGTCTTCTGGAATCTTGGAAGATCCACCCTGTCTTCCATGCTTCTCTCTTATCGCCCTATCGTGAAAATGACGTACATGGGCCAAATTTCAAGAAGCTGCCACCAGAACTTATAGAAGGGGAAGAAGAATATGAAATAGAAGCAATCCTGAGTCATAAAGGATCCCCAACCTGTCAGAAATTCCTTATCAAATGGAAAGGATACCCATCAGCCGATAACTCATGGGAGCTGGAAAGTTCCCTAGATAATGCCACTACATTGCTGAAAGCCTATAAAAGGGCATACCCACAGTCATTCCAGTAACCCACTCTTTGAACAACAACCACCACCACTGACAAGATGAATACCACCCAAGAACACCAGTTTGCCCAAATCCTCAAGGAACCCATGACAGAACCCAGCCTTCACGCCATGATGATTCCTCTCCTCGACCCGACCTATGCCCTCGCCCTCTCTCATTCACTAGATACTAATTCACTTTTAGACGTTTTCTATAGATCCTTTTTGGCAAACTGACATGTTGCCCTTTGTATAGACCATATCATGGTCTGGCTACCCAGACCCACCAACAACTTGCAGAGAGAGCTCATGGTGACTTGCAGGACAGCCCTTCAGATGGCACAGCATGCAAGGGATGAATTAGAAGACCAACTGTTGATAGGAATGGATCAATGTCGGATGGAAGATGTCCTTGCCGATCTCTCTGACCATCATTCCCACACCACTCCCCTATTTACCAGAATGTCTTCCCCTCCTCCATTGCCACTCCCTCCTCAAAGGGACCCATCACCTTCCCCTGCTGCTATTGTCCCAATCTCCCATGGAAGATTTACCCCCGATGATGCCATTATTCCTATCCTTACCAAAGAAGAAGTCCTCACACTAGACCACTTAAAACGCCGGTCTATTGAAGAAGACAGACAATGAGCAATTGCATTGGCACCATTACCACCATCCAACCCCCGCTTCCCTGAAGCGTGTTTTGTCTGCTGACAACTTGGTCATGTATGAGTCAATTGTTCTCTCTATCAGTGTCCATTATGTCTTCTCTGGCAACCTGGTCACATCCAAGCTGCATGCCCTCTTTGACAATGAGGACACTCATCCTCTTCTGGCAGTTCATCCCAATCTTCTCGCTCTTCTCATCGCAGACATTTTTGCTAGCGTATCCTCATAATAGGTCCAGTTGGTTTACTCAGCCGGAGTCTTTGCTACTCTCTTGTTTGTCACATGATGATAGCCATTTCCATCTTATGTAATCTTGCAGCGTTACCAGGCTGTGCATTTGTCAATTCTCTCCTCAGTGTTTCATCACTCTCCGTGACCGCTGAGGTATGTTGACTAGTTTCATTATGTCTCTTTCTCACCCATTGTACCTAGTTCTTATCTGTCTAGGTATCAATAATAGCGTTTCATCACTCTCCATGACCGCTGAGTTCTTATCTGTCTAGTTCATTCAGGTTATGAGCCCTGGGTTCTGACCAGGCAGAATCCAAATCAACGAGATCTAGCTCTTAAACACTCCTCTAAATCACGAAAACTACTCTAACCATGGGCAAATACGACCATATATGTGAATTGATGGGTGCCAACAATTACACTCAATGGCATTGCCAGATGATGTTAGCACTCAAAGGGGAATGCATTTGGAACCTTCGCAGCAACGGTACAGATAGTCTAGACCTAGCTGAGTTTGCTTCCAAGAAACCCATCCCAAACAACCCCTTGGCTATAACTAAGGATGAAAAAGATGATATCCTAGATTGGCTGGCCAAAGATGCGCAGGCGAAAGCATTAATTGATCAGAAGGTCTCCATAATTGTGACGAATCAGCTCAGTAAAGGTCAAACTGCGCGAGAACAGTGGAATGTTCTTTCAGAGCGCTACTCTCGTAACGACCTACTCTCTCAATATGAGCTACGGGCACGTGTACACTCAGAGCAATTGAAAGATGCTGATGATGCCCCTCGCTATTTGAGCATCTTTGAAGATGCTTGCCATCGATTTATCGAAATGGGTGTCACTTATTCAAATGATGAATCTATCTTTGACTTACTGCAGGGACTACCTGATGCTGTTGAATGGCAGATCTTTCGAGAGTTCACCATGAACCACCTCTCCACAATGGCCACAAGTACCAACAAGCCCTCTAGTACCATGACTACCACCACACCACCACTCTTGCTTACCTTTGATGATGTCGCCAAGTCGCTAATGGAAAAAGCAAATGCCATCATTGGGAAACGCAAGCTTGGCTCCGAGTATGCAAACATAGCCATTGCCCAGCCTACTTTAAGCCCAAAAACCAATGCCACTACTGGTCTTCGTATGCACCACAATAATTCCAAGGGGATGAAGTGTGCTAACCCACTTTGTGCTGGCCTTCCGCGTGCTGACAACCATGATCTCAAGCATTGCTACTGGCCAGGCGGTGGGATGGAAAGTAGGGCACCAGCATGGATAAGGAACCAAGGCCAGAAATCTGAGCTCACTGCTGCAGCTGTCACGTCCACTTCTAACCTAGCCCCACCAATAACTTTTGAATCCACCAGTCAACACAAGTGTGAATTATCATGTGCAGCTCTTGAGGCCATCGGGGCCATCTCTCCTTCTGGTACCCCCACCCTACTTGACTCAGGAACCACATCTCACTTGATCACACGTCGTGACTACTTTGTGGCATTCCGGGCAGTGGACTCCCCTGCTGTCAAAACGGCCAATCACGGGTCCCTTCAGACCACCAGATGGGGCACTTGTGTTGCGGAACTCCTCCTCGGAGGGGATGTGTACCGAATCACCCTCCATGACTGCCTTCATGCCCCTACTGCTCTCGCTAATCTCCTCTCTGTAGGTTGTATGCTTTAAAAGAGCTGGGACTGCATCTTCAGGGGTTCGCGTGACAATATGGGATTGCACTGTCAATTGTCTTACAAAGGAGAAGTTCTAGGGATGCTACCTGTTGTTGACAACCTTTGTCACTTAGCACTACGATTCATCAGCCCAAGTGAACTCATGTCCCAGATGCCTATAACCAAGGAGCTCTCCACTGTTGTCAAGACTACTGGCTTCCTTGACCTGTGGCATGCTCATATGGGTCACTCCGGCGAGAACTCCATCAAACGCTTACCACTCGTTGCTACAGGTGTATCTATTGACAGCTCCAAACCCCTCAGTCACTGTAAGGCATGTATCATCACTAAACACCCTCGGCAGCCCTACCCACCATCCAAAACCCCCCGTGCGCAACAAATGCTAGATTTGGTTCATTCAGATCTTTGCGGGCCATTCCCTGTCCGGACGCCTCATGGTAAACTCTACTTTATCATCTTTCTTGACAATCACTTGCATCTCCTCAATGTGCAACTACTCACAACTAAAGATCAGGCCCTTGAGGCTTGGCGGATCATACGGGCACTTTGGAAGAACCATGCTGAAAGGACTGTCAAGGTGTTCCATTCCGATAATGGTGGCGAATTCCTCAACATGGCGTTCTCACAGGCCCTCATGGAAGCAGGCATTGCACGGCAGTTGACTGTGCCTTATGCTCATCAACAGAATGGTAAGGCGGAGCAGGCCATGAGAACTCTTGAAGGTCGCTCCTTAGCCATGCTGGAGGCTGCTGGACTCCCCATGACACTCTGGGATGAGGCGGTGCTCACTGCGGGTTATTTATGGAATCGTACTGAATCTGTTGCCTTACCACTGGGAAAGATGCCGTACAAGATGGTCAATGGGGTCAAACCTGACTTATCTCATCTGCGTGTGTTTGGCTCCCACTGTTGGGCCCATATCCCCCTCGAGCTGCAGACCAAGCTGGGCCCCAAGTCTCGGTGCACCATTTTCCTTGGTTACCCCGAAGGGATGAAGGGCTATCACTTACATGACCTAGCTTCTGGCTCTTTTTTTGTTGCTCGTGATGCAATTTTTGACAAGGATCTCCCTGGCCTAGTTGATTCTGATGATGATGACAGTGACGATGATGGTGTCACTATCCCCATCTCACCTCCCGGGAGTGCTCCTGAACCACTTCCTGACCCCCCTGTCCCTCGTCGCTCCTCTCGCACTCGTGTTATGACTAAAGCTGGTAAGGCCTATGCTCAGGACTGTGCAGCTGCCCGGTCTCATCTCAATGGTCTTCGTGCCCAGCGCAACCACGCTGCTCTTCAGGGGGTGCCGGCTACCTTCGATGCTGTTCCCTGCTCGTCGACAGGGGTGGCAGAGGATGACACCAACTCGCTAGGAGTCATCAAGTCAAACCAGGATGTCCCTGACCTAGTAACAGGAGTCGTTATCGAAGAGCAGGCCCATGTTATTGAGGAGCAAGCACATATCGCTGTTCGAAGTGACCGACGCCGAAACCCATCCTCCCCCGGTTATAATATCTCGATCCCTCCTGCCACCTATGAGGAAGCAATGGAACATCCTGACCATACAGAATGGCTTGCAGCAATGAAGGCTGAATTGCAAACAATGAAAGACATGAATATTATACAATTGCAGAGTTGCCACAGGGCTGCAAAGCAATCGGTTGCCATTGGGTTCTCGAATTCAAGGAGGATAACAAGGGAGGATCTGTTTACAAGGCGCGTCTTGTCGCACAAGGTTTTTCTCAGGTCCCAGGTGTCGATTATGGTGCCACTTTTGCTCCGGTCATCAAGCCTACAACCATCCACCTCCTCATCACACTCGCCTGCCAGAATGACTGGGAGGTCGATACCTTTGATGCGAAAAGGGCCTTTCTCTGGGGAGTCCTCAAAGAAGAAATTTATATGCGGCAATCGAAAGGATTTGAAGAAGGTGATCACCACATACTGGTCTGGCAGATGTTGCATGCTATTTACGGTCTGAAGCAGTCAGCGCTTGAATGGTATGAACAGGTTTGCTCTGTTATGTCAGAACTGCAGTTCATCCGGGTAGAGTCTGATCATGCCCTCTTCCAATATGAAGGTGAAGATACCACTGGAATATGGGTGACATGCCTAATAGGCTGGCACGTCGATGATGGCATGGGGATCTCCAACTCGTGCTCATTTCTGGGAATGGTAAAGAAATGAATCGCTGAGAAGTTTGGGATCAAGGATTTCGGCCCCATCTCAAAGTACCTTGGTGTGGAATTTGAGAGAAACAGGATGACAAGGAAGATGTGGTTACACCAGGGGGAGTACATCAACTTTCTACTACAAGAATATGGCCTCTCCAACTGTAACCCAGTGCACCTCCCCACTGATTTGAAGGCCCCTTTTGGAGACCCTCTGGGGACATTCCCTGACACTCCTGATCTCCGCTCCACCTATCTCAAATTGATAGGTGAACTTATTTATCTCTCTGTCAACTTGCGACCGGACATTGCCTACATAGTCAACTCCCTTGTGCAGTTCAATGCTGGCCCTGCTGGTCACCATCTTGCCGCTGCTAAATGCATTCTGCGCTATCTAGCCAGAACAATTAATTATTGTCTATGTTATGGCAGTGCAAGTGAGCTTCCTAAGCTTCATGCTTATGCTGATGCAAGCTGGGCAAATGAGCCTGGGTGACACTCAGTATCAGGTTATGCATGGTTTTATGCTGGCAGTTTGCTCTCACATGTGTCCAAGAAGCAGACAACGGTCGCCCTATCTTCCACAGAGGCCAAATACATGGCAGTCACCCATGTCATCCAGGAAGGGCTCTGGCTCAAATCACTCTTCACTGAACTCTCCATTCCCTTCCAGGTACCAATCAAGATCTTCCTTGATAACACCAGCATAATTGCTCTCTCGGCAGCAGCCAAGTTCCACCAACGCTCAAAGCACATAGACATACGTTACCACTTTATTCGGGAGTACATTGACAAGGGTGTATTTCACCTTATCTGGGTATCTTCTCACAAAAACCTGGCTGATATCTTTACAAAGCCCCTGCCTAGACCAGACTATATGTGCCTCTCAAAGGCTTTTGGTCTGATGGCCTCCTGAAGGGGGTGTGCTAGCATATCCTCATAATAGGTCCAGTTGGTTCACTCGGCCAGAGTCTTTGCTACTCTCTTGTTTGTCACATGATGATAGCTGTTTCCATCTTATGTAATCTTGCAGTGTTACCAGGCTGCGCATTCGTCAATTCTCTCCTCAATGTTTCATCACTCTCTGTGACCGCTGAGGTATGTTGACTAGTTTCATTATGTCTCTTTCTCACCCATTGTACCTAGTTCTTATCTGTCTAGGTATTAATAATAGCGTTTCATCACTCTCCGTGACCACTAAGTTCTTATCTGTCTAGTTCGTTCAATTTTCCCTCTCCTTACCAACCTCACACCCCTATTTCGGATAACTCTGACCCAGGTGACAATGTCATTGATAACATTGGGTATGCCAACATCACTGGGTCCCTAGTAGGAGGATACATAGATTTATGAAAAGGTTGGGTAACCTTTCACCTAGACAGGGGGTAATGTTACGGTTTACTCTTTTCTTTCTTTTATTTCTCACTATACGCAAACTGTATAACCACTTAGCCATTTCCACAGGCACGTGCTTACTCTTTTGGACTTCCTGCTCAGCCGATACCTTGGTTATGAGCTCCCCTTTATCTCTTATCTTCTTATCTCTTATTATATGACTCTTCAGCCAATAGCCATTCTATCTCCTATTATTTATCTTTAGCCTATGGCCATTCTCTCTCAAGTCATATGATCTTCTTATTTCCTTTTACATACTTGGTCCATGCTCAGTTTATACAGGTATATAAACCTTGCCATGTACACAGTACTCCTTAGACTAGATCTACTTGGATATACTGCTAAATCCTTACAACTGACCTTCAACTCGTTCGACCATCCTTTGACTTAGTCCCTATTCCAAATCCTCCATTGCAGTTGGGGGTTGAGCTATGCAACCACACTCAGAACAATACAAGAGGATTAGTGCCCAAGTCTACATTTGTCCCTACCCAGTCCAAGCATAACAATCTGATGCATCAAATCCTGTTTTGCCCTTATTCCCTTATCTCTAGTGTCTCTGCAGTCTCCATAGTGTCCCAATGTGCCTGACATGCAACCCAGCAGAGTTAGAGGTCATGTGCTAGAAACTAAAGGATGTATAGGAGGTGGAATGGTGGGCCCCCTGACAGGTAGTTTGACAAGGTTGTCAGTTGGTGTGTATAGGTTATATGGAGTACTTCTCATGATGAAGTGCAAGGGGAGCTGGTGTGTGGGTTGAGCCAGTGGCTGGGGGGAGTATAGAATCCACCATGGGTTGAAATTGTAGAAATTGGCACACTAGGAGGCTGGTAACCTATGAGAGTCTGCTTTGAGGTGATGCTACTGCCTGGAACAGCATCATGAACTAGGGAGACTTGTCTTATATACCACCACAAAGTCCAAAATAGAGCCTATGTACACATCTGGTGTTAGCTTCAGGTACTTGACAGCCTTGTTGATGAGGCCATGTGCAACTAGTGTCTTAGCATATTCAAAATACTAATTATAGAGTGTGGCAAGCTTGTAGATCTTGAGCATGCCATTTGTATTCTTGGTAGGCACTTGTTAGAACCTAGAAAAATTCCATTCTTGACTAGCCTTATTCATCCTTACACCCAAGTTATGCATCATAGCTTCCCTATGGTCACTATCCTTTATTCCATTGTTTATGCTATAGCAGAGCCTAAAGGCAGAGGTTACTCCTTATTCCTAGTTGCTCTTGCTCTATTCCCCTTAGCTATGCCTAGATGCACTTGCTATCTGAGTTCCCTAGTTGCATTAGCACCACTATGCTTAAAGCCTTAGCCTAGATGTAGTCATCTATCAGCATTCCTAGTTGCTACCGCTTCCTTTATCCTTAGTTATGTATAACACCCACTAGATGCACTCATACCTTGAGTTTCCTAGTTGAGGTTCCTTTCTTCTTATTTATCTGACTATTGCTGATGTTCCTTATCTTATCAGAAGTACAGCCATCCTAGTTCATTTCACTATCTTCTATAGTTTATCTGCTTATAAGCATATTCCTTATCTTATAGACATTCTAGGCCATTCTAGCCTTTATATCACTAATCATGACATCACTTATGATGTCACTCCATTATAGACTATTTCTTGACTTCTCTTATCTATGACCATATGCCCATAGACCAGGGCATTGTGCTATTACTCATATTTATTCCCTTTATAGATATACCTGCTGCCCTGATTACTTATTAGCTTACTCATTGCCAAGACCCAGGTCCTAGGGTTGGTATAGGGTTGGTTATAGAGTATGACATCACCACTAGGATATAGGGGTATTGTATTAGTATATAGCTAGGTTGTGTCAGAACCTCAAATTCCTGGTTCTTGACTGCCTCAACACTTTCCTAATCCCAAGTTATGCATCGTAGCTTCCCTATGGTCACTACCCTTTATTCTTACACTATGCTATAGCAGAGCCTAGATGTACTTGACACTATCTCAAGATCCCTAGTCGCTCTTGCTCCTATTCCTTAGCTATGCCTAGATGCACTTGCTACTCGAGTTCCCTAGTTGCATTAGCTTCCCCATGCATAAAAGCCTTAGCCTAGATGTAGCCAGCCATTGGCATTCCTAGTTGCTATCACTTCCCTTCTCATCCCTTATGCATAATGCTACAAGATGCACTCGCCTTCCGAGATTCCTTGTTAAGCATCCATTCCTATGCATAGTACTCATAGATGCACTCATCATACAAGTCTCCGACTTCTGAGTTCCCTATACGAGTACTTCCACCCTATCTTATCAGCGATACCTCAGATGCACCCATTCCTTGGGTTTCCTTCGGTATTCACATCCACTCCTTTATCCATATGCATAACCTCTGCTAGATGCGCTCATACTTTGAGCTTCCTAGTAGTTGTTCTTTCCTTTATCTTAGATTAGATCCTTTCTAATAGATATCGGCTATTGCCGATACTCTTTATCTTATCCAGCTATTGCCGATGTTCCTTATCCTTATCAGGAGTACAGCCATTCTGTTTATATCGCTGTCTCTTATAGTTTATCCGCTTTACAGCACATTCCTTATCTTACGGACACTCTAGGCCATTCTAGCCTCTATATCGCTAATCATGACATCACTATGATGTCACTCCATTTCAGGACTTCTTCTTATCTATGACCTCATGCCCATAGACCAGGGCATAGAGCTATTACTCATATTTATTACTATAGATAGATATACCCGCTACCCGCTTACTCAGTAGCTGACTCATTACCAAGACCCAGGGTCAAGGGTTGGTTTGGGGTTGGTTATAGGATATGATATCATCACCAGGGTATAGGGGTATTGTAGAGTATATAGCTAGGTCGCTGATGTATAGTAGAGTAGTCTTGAAATCTTCAGCCTAGCTTCATTCTTGACTCCCTGGGATTTGTCCCTTGTATGAAGGTACTTCCTGGTTGCCGCGTGCATTCCTTTTGTGTGGCCTTGAAGAGGCCCTGACAGGTCACTGATGTATAGTAGAGTAGTCTTGAAATCTTCAGCCTAGCTTCATTCTTGACTCCCTGAGCTTTGTCTCTTGTAAAGGCAAGTGTTTTCTGGTTTCCATGACATCTTTTCTGATGACCTTGACAAGGCCCTAACAGCACTGCACTAAATCCAAAAAAGGTGGACATAAAATGGCAAAGCCAATATGGGGGTTGCTTTAGACTAAGATTGAGTCTGTGTGTAACCTGGTCTGAAGGAAGAGAAGGCAGAGGTATGTTGAAAAGCAAAGCACCAGATGGTCTGAGAATAGCTGGCACAAAGGAAGGAATGGCATTAGTTGATTGCAGGGAATGAATACTGAGGGTACCAGAGAAGAAAGCAGTGGCAAGGAGGTCAGGATTGCATGGGCACCATTTGACTTGCCCAGTTGTCCACTGAAGGGAGCTATTGTGTAGATGCATGTAGGCATGATCATAGCACCAAGGAAGGATAAGGCTTACCATATTTGGCCACCGCTCAGCTGAAGGATTCGCAGAGCCGCGGTTAGCCGAGCCGAGCAAAGCCGTAATGCATGTGGCAGCTCGGCTTGTTACCGGCTCGGCTAACAATGCGCTCGGCTGCAGCTTAAGCCGGCTATAAGCCGAAGCCGCGGCAACACTACTTTGCCAAGTGTCGGTTTCGCGAGTCGATTTCTCAACAAATCAGGGATGGCATTGTACATGGGGAATGGATGGCTTGACAATACATGGCCAAGATGGCGCGAGGTACGACAACAACAATGTGGTAGTACACCAGCACCCAGGGTAGAACTCGCCAACGAAGACGTGAGGCCGGTACCAGTTCCGACATGGGTGGTATCAATTACTGTTTCCACTTCTACGGACACTTTCGGGCAACTTCAAGGCCCTAAGCCTCAGGCGTCATCCAGGATGAGGAACGCGATTCTTATCATTTCGTCTAATAACATCTTCATGCGTTCCTCACCCCAAACGGTGTTACCCTAACATCAGAGCAGGTCAGAAAGATGGATAAAAAGTTGGCGGTGACGGTAACACATAAATTGACCCACCTGAACTTGAAGATGCAACTTTGAATGCATTGTCCATATGTGAGCAGTGCTGTAGGCCGAAAGAAGGAGAGAT
>JBBPQW010000384.1:0-21932 GCA_038092695.1 Boletus rubropictus
ATTCAAGGATAACAACCTGTTCCGACCCCTGCTGGGAACAAATTCTTTGTGAGGTCTGATCTGGAAAACACAGCCAGAAACTTCCGCTGCTCGATGTCATGGTAAACGTCTTTATGCGTCCTGAACAGACAGGCTTACCGTGGTTTTGCAATACGGAAATGAAGGAATCGTCTGCCTTTGAGCTGGTGAGTATAAAACCCGGATCCGAATGGTCCAATACTGTGAGAGGCTTAGGTTTCAATCCCGAGAAACAAAATCAGCAGCACCAACTCATTTTTGTCAAGTCATAATGAATGCCTTCCTGAGTGTCTTCGAGCACGTATAGGACACATTTGATGGGATCGTAGTATGCGCAGCCGATACGGCCACTGGCCCAAAATGAGCCGCGACACAATAGAACACAGGCAACTCACTGGTGACAGAAAATGCTCAAACAGGTCTACAAGGTCGTCAAACGAGGAGTGAATTACGGGAATTATGACGCTACCTTCACGGGTGCGGAGGAATCTGAGTCTGGCGAACCACGCTCGTCCGGCAAATCCGACGGGCTATCCCACCTGACGCGCTTTGCATTCATCCCAACTGTGCGGCCGTGATCTGTCTGACTTCCCTCGCTCCAAGAGTCATGCTCTGGCGTCGAGTCACGATGCGTGGACCTTGGGTGCTTCAATCCAGACCTGCACGGCATCCTGACTACCTGCAAAGAAGGCAAGGTGCAATTCCAGGCGCACGCGATAATAAAGATCAGGGAAGAAAGCACGTGATCGCGAAGTCTTTACAGGAAAGCTCCTTGCGGGGAGTGCAGGTGCCGTACGAACGATGCGTTTATTATAATATCAAGGCACGACCTATGGGACAATAAGAATTTACTTCTTTACTCGCAAGAGCTCCTTTGTATCCTCCCCAGTGACTTCAAACGATCGGTCAGAAATATATGCACCATCCTCAGATGTGCGACGTACCATTTAATAGCAAACTTTGAGCATCGAGCATGACGCGGTTCCCGGATGTAGCTAGAACGTTCGCAATATCACGAGCGGCCTCCAGACGCCGAAGCTCAAGGAAGCCTTTGTTTGCCCGCATTGCTTCTCCAATTAGCTCTGCACTGCGTGCTTCACCCTGCGCGCGGACAATAATAGACTGTTGGGAGTTAGTCAGCACAGGATCGACTGACAAAAGTGTTTCGACTTGCTTGTTTTTCTTGTATAGCTTGGTCGACCAAGAAGGCAGCCCGGAGTGCTGTTTGTTGTGCAACCTTGATAGGGTAAATCATGATCAAATACAAATACAGCAGATTATCACGGAAAACTGACTTGTTTTGCCTCGACAGCATGTGTAAATTCAGGGGAGAATGCGACGTGTGTGATGGAGACATCGTCCAGTACAATTTTGAACCGCAGAGCCCGAGTTGTGAGATTCTCGCGGATCAATCGCGAGACCTAACAGAACACGGTAAGCGAGCCTCTACTCGAAAGCCTCTATACACCATTGACCATTTCACGCTGGGTGATGAGCTGACTGGCATTGAATTGCGCGACTACACTCTTGAGGACTTCGTTAACAATGGAAGGTAGTACGCGCTCATCATAGTCCTTCCCGAGTTCACGGTAAATCATGGGTAACGCCGAGATGGATGGCCTGGATAACACTCTGCAAGTGATATTTACCATTTGCAGATCTGGCGTGTTTCAGAAAAATGGCTGTCACTAGTATGAGAAACGGACCTTTTGTCCCAGTTAAGCTTGCAACGCTCCGGGGCTTGGCACGGATGTCAAAAACGATGGGTGTCTCCAACCAGGGTACCTAGAACGACTGAATGACCATGGGGTGAAATACAATATGATATACGCACCATGAGATGCGTCCCTTCGTTGTAAACCTCGTCTTTTACACCGTGCAAACTAAAGAAGACGAAATGAGTGGATCCGTCCCCGTATTAGCCCGACGCTCCTACCGCGTATACTTGATGGCACGATGGCCACCGTCAACTGTAAACAGTTCCAGCTTAATTATTAAGACAGGTGACGCGACGCACCGTTGAACAAACTGGCATTGAGGAGTAATCCACCACCAACAAGCGCAGCAAGCAAACTGCCTCCAGCAAAAAATCGACCAGGCCCACTGGAAAAACCGCCACCGCCTTGAGCACCTGCCCGCTGGACCTGCTGCGCGAACCTTCGAAACGCCTCCTGGCTGTTCATAAGAGGGATGAATGTCTTTTCGAGGTTCTTGCGTGTGCGTGGTCAGCTATCACGTGAGCTCTGAAATTCCATCCTGCGACCCACCAACTTCAAGAATGTTGCCTCTGAGCGACGTAGCAAGCAGCGTGGTCTGTATTCCTATGCAGCGGGTTCAAGCTCAAGTTAACAGTGCGTTCATAGCTCGGCTGGATGTCGATTGCATGCTGGTAGGCTTCTCTATATCGGGTTAGACTCGACCACTATGGGCGCTAATCTGATACTGGGCAATCAGGATCATTGTATACTCTCCTCAAATTATAGAAAACTATCAACTGCAAAGTGGAGAGGGGTTATCTCTCCACTTTGTTTATGCATGGCTATTGGGTGATATATGCAACCTGTGCGGTGCTGCTCTGGCAGACCTGCTCCCCACCATAATTATTCTGGGCGTCTATGTGAGTGCTCAAGAATATGAGTTTTGTGCAGTCCATCTGACGTATATTTTGGTAGTATACCCTTTGTGATGCTACATTGCTTCTCCAGGTATATTATTATCGTTGGAAGCAACGTTCTATGGGAATTCTCCGGTTAGTGGATGACAATCCGACTGAGCAGTCCTGCCTGCTTGGTGATAATGCCCTAGTGCATGGGTCAGAGGCTCGCCCAACCTCTGTGATAAGGGTGTTTGTGCAATACGCTGCAGCTGTGGCATTTGTTATGACCACCGGAGTTATTGCATATCTGATCGGTAGACGTATACCGGGTGAAGGAGAACCCCCTATTTCTACGCCAGACACGCCATTCGAGTGGAGAGTCCAGGTGATTGGATGGATGAGTGCGTTGTTATACCGTGAGTTGGGAATCGGTACGATCGCGAATGCACGCTGAACGTATTCAAGTCGGGGCTCGGGTGCCACAAATATGTGAGTGAGCACAGCATCGAGAAGCAAAGATAGTTGTTGACGATTCACAGTCAAAAACTTCAAGACTAGATGCGAAGGGCTTGCGCTGGGCCTCTTCTTGTTTACGATCCTAGGAAATGGGTTTTATGCCTTGTCGATCCTCGTGGTATCGACGGAGCGCAACTACCTGATAAGGAATTCAAGCTGGCTGGCCGGTATGCTTTGGGCTGGCCGTACGATGAGACAGTATGTGCTAACGGTCGTTACAGGAAGCGTCCTGACTATCTTTCTTGACCTGATTGTACGTGTGGTGACTCGCACGTTTCTAGAGGGGACTGACGTGTTGTATCAGGTACTTTGTCAGTTCTTCTATTACGGGTTTGTGTCTCCACAGCGCGGCTGGATTGATGGCGTGTAGCCGCGGGTAATTCGATAGATGTGTATTGCGTGAGAATGAAACGGACGACTTTGCTGCCTCGTTGTTGGTCCTCGTGTTCGAGATGCTATTTTGCCGCTACACGTTGTTGCCCAAATCACCTCCTCGGGTAAGACATCGCAACATGCGCCAGGCCTCGTGCTCCTCGCTGGGCACCACATCTCATTTTTCGCAGGTACATCCTTATCCGTGCCATGTCCTTCATATACAGAACAAGCACACTCTGGATTCTCCGGGTACTCCTCGTCCCATCATGTCCACCAAATCAGCAGGTTTGTCTCGTCCCTTTTCCCTGTTCTCCCTTCTCTTTTCATATTCAATGGACAGACTCCGTCTGATTCAGCCCCATCTCCGGCTTGATAGCCGCCTTGCACGCCCTACGACAACACGATTATTTAAACGACCCGCTTGCTCCCTCTGGTTTACTTATATGCGCCCCCCCTGCGTTTAGTCACTTCATCGATCATCCTGCTTCCGCGTCACTATGCAGTGCCCTTCCGTATCTCGTCCCGTTCGTGACGACAGTGTTCTTCCTACCCTCCGTCATAGCTCAAAACTTACCGGTGTACCTAAATTCGCATCTCGCTCGTCCAGTACAATTTCATCCATTTCCAGCTCTCCCCCCCCACCCTACGAAGACGTCCACTTTGTCTCCAGACCCGTCTTCGTCTCCCATCTCTCCGGCTCAGTTGAGCCCTTCTCCTTCACCCTTTCCGGTCCTCCAATCAGCACACTACCTCGCACGAATCCCATCGGCGGTCTTGCGATGTCTTGCAACTCCCGGGTGTCGGTTTCACATCTCAGGGAAGCACTCAACTCATTGGACACCCAAATGGCTTCTCTGCTGAGTCAACGTCAAGAACTTGAGTCACATCTCGAACAGGCAGTTCGTTCACAGTCCCCCATCTACCGTCTTCCCGAAGAACTTCTCTCGTCGATATTTGTCACCGGGGTTTGCCAATCTGGCGATCAAGATTCGCTGCTGGTATCCAGCTTGATGCTCGTATGTCGCTATTGGAGAGACGTTATCATCAACTCTCCAGAGCTATGGGCTACCATCTGCATCAGTCCTCATGACTCTCTTCAAAAGGCACGTCGGAAGTTGGCGCGCTCTAAATCTGTCCCTCTCGACATCACTGTCAACTTCCCCCCTCGCGCAGAGAATGCGACTGGTGTAATGGAAAACATCATTCGCGCCATGGATCTACTTCGTCCTGCCCTTTGGCGTGCAAAGTCTTTCCGTCTCAGCGTACCCAACAGGCCTCAGGCGCATGCCGCACTTTTGCGCTGTAAAGAAGACGCACCTCTTCTGGAAACGCTATCGATATGTATCTTCCATTCTATGCAAGAGGACCACTACTCTTCACCCTGTCTTCCACTCTTCAATGGCCACATCCCGCGTCTCCGCTCGTGCTCATTCACCTCGTTCAATTTTGGCTGGGATAGAGGGATTGTATCTGGGTTGCGAGTCCTACAATTGGGCGGATATTGGAATGGTTTTTCTCCCTCTGTTGACAAACTCCTTGAGATGCTCCGCGGTTGTCCGCACCTCGAGGAACTTGCTCTTCGCAACATGTCGGATGCTGATCCGGAGGCTTCTGCGCAGTCGGAACCGGAGTTTATGTCCAACAAGGTTGTAAAGCTACCCCGACTCATCAAAGCTTCTTTCTATTATGCCGGAAACATGCGCATCCGGATGCTCCTGAGTCAAATATCGTTCCCGGCATTAGAATCACTCGAGTTCTGTTATCTTGACAACTTGACGTCCATCCTCGAATATCTCAGACAGCAATCCCTCACGTCACTTCCTCTTCGTCACTTGCACATCGAGTCCAGCTTTTTCAACGAATCCAAGTTCGTGACCTTGTTGAAGCGACTGATGTCGCTCACAACACTCGAGCTCATCGACATCGAGGATGTGTCGAGTTTCCTCCTCAAGGTAAGCCCTTGTTACCTTTAGATTTCAATCAACCAAGTGAGGATGTAGAACTTGTCCGCACCACCCGCATCGCATCCGTGGATCTGCCCTAAACTGGAGTGTTTGAGCCTCGATGGATGCACAAGCTTGGAATGGGACTCACTGCGCAGCCTGGTGGAATCTCGCCTTCCCGGCAAGTCTCCGCAACTGTCTTCTGGATCCACGACAACAATGCGTGCCGTATCTAGCGCATCAGCTTCCGCGCACGTTCACGCCGTTACTGCGGGGCGTTGCAGTCCAGTCCTTGGTCCTCATCGATTGACATCGATTGACGTGACACATTGTCACCAAATCAACAAGGAGATGGTACAATGGCTTAGGACGTATGTCCGCGATGTTTGCTGTGACCCAGCCAAGGGCATTTGGGGAGAGTCTGTCCCTCTATGATACGTCGACCAACGGGCTACTCTCATCTGCTTACTAATTGAGCTCAAGACGAAAGGTGTACTTTCCTTGCTAACTGAGCAATGTGTACCTCATTCCCTCCGATACCACATCTCACAAGTAGCCACGACTCTCTGCGATCTTGTTTATTCGCATCTACGATTGTCCCAGCTGTATCGAGTATTCCGTTCCTGTGTATTTATCAATATTACCAATATGAAGCTGGACGCAACCACCTTCATTCATTAAGGTATGCTAACATTGTTTTCCGCCCATCCTCGTCTCTTTTGTGGATATCTGCAAACCCCCGCCTCCCTTTCCCGAATGCTGCCTTTTTCCTACGCATTTCCTCTGCGGACCTGATATGGACAGCCAGGGCAGCCGAGCTATGGGTGACACGTTTTTTGGACTGCTTGTAAGGGCCTTCTGTCTTTGCTTTTAGACCGATACCTAAACGATCTGCCTTGAGGATAGTCGGCAAAGGGGTCAACAATGACCTCTGCATATGTGATACAGATGCCTCCTCAGCAGCCTGAGTTTGCACCGGGCCCTGGACGACGTTATGATCCTGGAGCGCACCTTCTCCTACCTGGACGGACGACGACGCGTCTTCATTGACATCAGCATCCATCGCACGGACGACTGGCCGCCGTATGGCATGCGCGCCCAGTCCCTCCCCTTCATTCCACCCACTCCGCTGTAACATGCCAAACCCTCTGTTCGATGGTCCAATATGCAGCCAAACAGGGGGGGTATACCGTCCTTCCGAAGGAAGCGGCGGGGGATCACGCACGAGCAAGTCTGCCAAGGATGGCCCTGGGGAGCTTGGCTTGGTTGATGACTCCGAGCGCAACACCTTGCTGATGAACCAATTGTTCTTCGTGATGCTCTCTTGGTGGGTTTTCTGCGCTGGTCCAGCGTCTTGCGCGTGAGGACTCGGTGTGGGAGCGTTGGAGCGCCGCAGTGAGGAGACCGCGCGTGAGGAGGAAGTCGCGGTTAGAGACCTGTACCACTCTGGAGTCGAAGTGGAAGGCTTGTCTGACAGTTTCAAGGCAGCTGCCGGCGCTGTGTGCAATGGAACCCCCCACTCGTCACAGGAGATAGTTGCGGGAACAAAGGTAGGTGCCGCATGGACGCGACGCTGCGCAGAAAACGAGGATTCAGTTTGCCATGGGTCAGATTGATCGCTGATGCATTGGCCAGTCTCGTGCTCGAGCTTTTCACAGCCTGCAGGGTGGTAGTGAGAGCGGATGATGTGTGTGACCGTGGCCATCGTCCAGTACAGAAACAGGGAACGGAGCAAGAGGCTGATTATTAGTCATGCATATCGCATTGTGATCTATCCTTCGATTATCAATGATAACTGGCAAGATGGCCGAGCGGTCCAAGGCGTGTGACTCAAGCTTTCCAAAGCTTGCCTGCTAAGGCGGGTTTCTCATCTCCGTATGGAGGCGGGAGTTCGAATCTCCCTCTTGTCAATACTTTTGCCCATCAAAAATTCTTTTGCATCAAGAAGTCGATATCGATGCGGAATAAGCCAGCTGCGTAGTTTTGACGCCAGTTGAACCTCCTCTAACGGTCTCGGGATCTTATGATTCGGACAAGGTGTCAGCAGCACTCCAGAAGCCTCAATCCCCTGAAATGGCTGGTTTTGAACGGCCACAGTAAAAGGAAGAAATACCGAATGAGTATCTCGGACAGTATGTACCAGTCACGGGACCTAGGTAAGCAGGGGGTCATACCTTCGATAGGGTATGAAACAGCTCAACCATTTTCCATTATCTACATTCCATGAAATTGACAGGAAAACCTGCTAAATGCCAAGGGTATGATGTTATTATATGCAAGATGGTATTAGGAGGGTGTCTGCTCATGCATTGCTGATTGGGACGTTGCCGGAGCCGTCATACGAAAATCCTATCAGACACGTCAAGCTGGATCTGAACGGTGTAGGCGTGACAGCATCGTACCGGCAAATTGCGCTTGAACTGTCGATGACAACTGTGAACCGTCAACATAACTATCGATGGGTGCTTCTGTGGTAAATACAGTATCAAAGTTCGACACATCCTGTATAACAAACAACAGACCGTCAGTTCCTCGAAATCTTATTTTTGCATAACCTTAGTAAAAAGAGCTTACCACTGGACTGGAAACGCTAGGTTTGAAGGGGGGTTGAATCTTCTTTTGTAGAAGCTTCTTGAAATCAATGTGTTTCTCGAAGAAGGGGTGCTTCCTGATTTCTTCAGCACCATTGACACCGAGACGTCGGGCGGGATCGCGATCAAGAAGGCTCGTTAGGATGCTCCTGGCTTCTGAACCGATCTCGGGTCCAAAGATCAAGGGATCCGTGAGGATCTTGTGGTACATCTTGTCGGTCACCTCTACGTGACTCCGTATGAACGATTCAGTTCCATCTCAGAGCGAACAAGTTTACGCACCATCATAAAAGGGAGGGAGCCCTGAAAGCATCTCATAAAGCAGAACTCCAAGAGTCCACCAATCGATCACCTTGTCTGTGAAAGTGATGTCAGGATCAAAGATAAGGAGAAATGTTAGGGATCTCAACTGTATCCTTGGCCGTTTAGAATCTCAGGTGCAAGGTACTCGGGTGTACCACAAAAGGTGTTTGTAGTATCGGAATCTTTCATATTCAGCTTGCAGAGACCAAAGTCACAGAGAGCAATGTGGCCAGTATAGTCCAAAAGAATGTTCTCTGGCTTCAAATCACTGCAAGATCTCTTAGCATCACATCAAACGGTAAGGATGATTGACGGACCGGTATACGACATCAAGTTCATGGAGATGTTCGAGAGCGAGAAGTAGCTCAGCGCTGTAGAAACGTGATCGTTCTTCGTTGAAACGTTGTTCACGCTGCAAGTGATGGAACAATTCTCCGCCATTGACAAAGCTGAATGGGCTCATGACTTTGCGTATCGTTGGAGAAGGATTGCGTTGTACTTACGCGAGGACTAAATATAGCTTCTGCTCCGACTGGAAGCTAAACTTGAGGGGAACGATGAAAGGATTGTTGACCCTCGCAAGAACGAGGCGTTCAGCTAGTGTGTGTGTTATTTCTTTCCTGTCAACGATATGGGCTTTTCTAATAGTTTTTAAAGCGTATATCCGGGTGGTGTCACGCTTCCTGACTTGCATGACCTATAGGCGGCGAAGGTTCAAGGTGTAACAAGAGGATGATCTGAAACATAGACTGACCTTTCCAAAGCTTCCTTTTCCGATGACAGTGATAAGCTCGAAGTCATCAATAGTCAAGGATTGGCCCTGAAAGCTCGCTGGAGAATCTGGATGGCAATGTGTTTCGAGAAACGCTCACGGAACTAGGCTGATATGCCACGCCAATTTGAATTTTTCCACTTGCGCCTGTGAGATCATACCATTGATCGTGGCCAACAGTGCCAACGTTATCAAAGTCGGGGGTAAACTTGATGCCCCCCATGAAGATGTCGTTACCCATATCGTCGGCTAAGCCGTCGTTACCTAATTTTGGTTTCTCGGCCCGAAGGTAAGACTGGATAGAAATTTCGGAGTTGCGGGAGACGTCACTAGTGGTGCGGTGTATGGAAGGTGGAAAATAGAGGAAGAAGGTTGAATACTTACAACTGAGCTTGGTACATATAGAGCGGTTTCTCGAGGTCGCCGCCCAATGGGGTGATCAAGACCTGATTAACTTCGAACTCCATAACGAGATAAGGAAGCCACCAGCACTGGGTGCGTTGTATGCTGTCTTTGGCACTGTGACGCTTTGCGAGGCGCTTCTGCATGACGCTGGAAGGGGAGATGGAAGCGGCTGCTTTTGCTTGTTGGGTAGGCAAAGCAGCTTGCACGGCGGGAGGGAGAGGTGTTGCGGCGGGGAGGGCCAGCCCTTCAGCCCAAAGGACACGAATAGTCAACAGACCTGTGCGCGAGGTGGGTTTGCCATCTGGGTTTGCCGGGGTGGGGGTGGTCGAACGGGGCGGATCGTCAGTGCCAGCGGAGAGGGTGGCGGTAGAGCCTTTCTTTGCGAGTTTTCCGAGGCCTTTGAGCATGATGTAGAAGAGAATGAAGGAAGTTGCCGCTTCTGATGGACTGCGATCACGTGGCAACGGCGACGTTCAATATATCAAGTGACACCTGATACGGTAGGTAGCCGAGTGACACTGATGACAACCACGAACTGCTTCACTGATGGGCCGACTTGGATTTTTTCTTCTAGATAATGAAATGGGTCCATCTGGCGTGCTCGATGCGCTACATTTCTCTCCGGAACAGGGTTGTTATTGACGCGAAAACGTCTCCAAGTTCTTGACCATCGGGGCGTCTGCCGCCAGCGCCAGGAGGTACAGTACACGTTTCCGCTGGGTTGCTTGACAAGATCCCGACGGAGACGTTGACTAATCTTGGTGATGCACTGCCATAGGGCATCCAAGCATACACATATTTAGTCTGTCCTTCCTCTCTATCGTCCGTCATCTCCTTTCCTGCCTCGCCTACCATGGCGGACCGCACACACGACAAGGACGACGATGTAAAGCACCGCCCCGTATCATTCACACAGCTCTTTCGGTATATGTTTTCCCTTCCCTCTTCCTCCTACCTGCTCATCGATCTTAGTTATTCCACTCCCTTCGAGCTTTTCATCGATGCCATTGGTGTGGTTGCCGCCGCCGCCGCCGGTGCTAGTCAGGTACTCCCTCCCTCCAGTCCGCCCATTACCCATCTCACCCCCTCCATTCAGCCTCTCATGACTCTTTTCTTCGGAGACCTCACCCAGGATTTCGTCAATTTCAGCACTGCCGAGATCACATATTTCCAGGACGTCAATAATGCCACTGCTCTCCAGCAGTTGGAACAGGCCAGTGCATCCCTCCGCGCTCATGCCTCTGCAGATGCTTCTTATGTCGTTTACCTCGGTCCGTCCCACTCCCTCCTTTCGTCCGCTGACTCACACTTTTCTAGGTATTGGCATGTTTATCTGCACATACATATACATGCTCGTCTGGGTCTACACCGGCGAGATAAATGCCAAGCGCATCCGCGAGAAATACCTCCAGGCTGTGCTCCGTCAGGACATTGCCTACTTTGACACAATCGGAGCGGGCGAGGTTGCAACTCGCATTCAGACAGACACCCGTATGTCCCTCTCTTCTCCCTTCCTCTTCTGGTTTCACGCCCTCCTTCGACAGATCTTGTACAGGAGGGCATGTCCGAAAAGGTCGCGCTTGTCGTCAGCCTTACCTCTGCTTCCCTTGCCGGTTTTATCCTTGCCTATATCCGCAACTGGAGACTTGCTCTTGCAATGTCTTCTATCTTCCCTTGCGTCGCAGTCGCCGGTGGTGTCTTGAACAAATTCTCCTCAAAGTACAAGCAGTCTGTGTCTCTTTCTCTTTTCCTCTTTCCACCTCATCATCCTTATAGGTTTTCTCTCGAGCACGTTGCTGAGGGAGGGACACTCGCGGAGGAAGTCATCTCCTCCGTACGTACCGCTCACGCCTTCGGCGTCCAGGGATCCTTGAGTAGTCGTTACGACGCACATGTACAAAGAGCCCATGTCTTTGATGCCAAGGTATCCATCTTCCAGGGTGTTACTATGGGGGTGTTTTTCTTTGTCGTATACGCCGCCTATGCTCTCGGTATGGGAACTTGTCGTTTATGTGACTTGATTGCTAACTCCCTTCGAGCCTTTCAGTTTGGCACGACCTTAGTCAATGAAGGTCATGGTGAGCTACAAGATTTGCTATCCTTAATTTGATTGCTTGATATTTTCCCCAATAGCAACTGCCGGTGAAATTGTAAATGTGTTCCTAGCCATTTTGATTGGTTGTTTCTCGCTTGCTATGTTGGCACCTGACATGCAAGGTCGGCATCGTTCTCGTTGCTCAGTATCGTTGCTCAATCCGCTACACAGCCATCACAAATGGTCGAAGTGCGGCTACAAAGCTGTTCGCCACCATTGAGCGCACTCCCGATATTGATACTTCGGACCCCGGTGGACTTCAACCGAGCAAAGTTTTGGGTGAGGTCACCTTCGAGGATGTCAGGTTCAATTATCCTTCTCGTCCGGACGTGCCTATCGTCAAAGGCATCAACATAACCTTCACTGCGGGTCAGACCGCAGCTTTGGTTGGTGCTTCGGGTTCTGGTAAATCGACTATAATCTCTCTTATCGAACGTTTCTACGATCCTCTAAGCGGCTCTGTCAAACTTGACGGAGTAGATATCCGCGACTTGAACATCATGTGGTTGCGCTCACAAATTGGCCTTGTCTCCCAAGAACCCACACTTTTCGCGACCTCTATCAGGGACAACGTTGCTCACGGTTTGATCAATACCTCTCACGAATACCTCTCAGAGGAAGAGAAGTTCGAGCTCATCAAGGAGGCGTGTGTCAAAGCCAATGCAGATGGTTTCATAAGCAAGTTGCCTAACGGGTATGATACCATGGTTGGCGAGCGTGGGTTCCTCTTGTCTGGAGGTCAGAAGCAGCGTATTGCAATTGCTCGTGCCATTGTCTCCGATCCGCGAATTTTGCTTCTCGATGAGGCAACCTCTGCTCTCGACACACAATCCGAGGGAATCGTACAGGATGCATTGGACAAGGCTGCTGCTGGTCGCACGACAATCACAATTGCTCATCGACTGTCTACGATCAAGGACGCTGATTGCATTTACGTGGTGGGAGAGGGACTAATTTTGGAGAAGGGCACGCATGCGGGGCTCTTGGCCGACGAAAACAGTGTCTATTCGCACCTCGCCCAGTCCCAGAAACTGCGAGAAACGGAGGATATGGACGATGGTACTAGCAGTCAGACCCAGAGTAGTGAAGTTGACACAGAGAAGATTCTCGATAACAACGTTTCACTTAGCCGCAGGAACACCAATCAGTCTTTTGCCTCTGATCTCGCCAAGAACAGGGAAGATGAAAGAAAACAAAAAGAGATCGACGAGGACAAATATAGTTTCCTTTATCTCTTCGTGCGGATCGGACTACTCAATCGTGAGGCACTATGGAGGTATGCGGTTGGCGTAGTGTTTGCTACGGGTGAGCTTACTTCTTTGGGATACTCGTTGACTGAGAAACTGACTTTTTGAACAGTGACGGGAATGGTCTACCCAGTGTTCGGGATTGTCTTTGGTAGGTTTCTTTACTGTGATCACAACTCGTAACTACACGCCCATTATTCGTTAGGTTCCGCCGTATCTGGCCTCTCTGAACCCGATCCTGCTGTCCGGCAATACGATGGGAACAGGAATGGATTGTGGTAAGCGAGGTCATTCTGCTAGGTTGAGTTATCTGAGTGCAGCCAAGGTGTTTCATCATTGCTATTGTCGCGGCAATTGCTATAGCTTTCCAGAATTATTTCTTTGGGTCTGCGGCTGCTCTTCTGACGTCTAAATTGCGCTCAGTCAGCTTGAAGGCTATACTTCGCCAAGATAGTGAGTAGTTCTTATTCGTATGTCACTTGTTAGATATCATTCTCGATAGTCGAATATTTCGACAGGGACGAAAATAGCGTGCGCTATGATTCGAGCTACCTATTCAGCCATCCCTGATGGCGTCATTATAGACTGGTTCTCTCACCGCAAAACTGAGTGACAATCCACAGAAGATTAGTGGATTGGGTGGGGTAACTCTTGGAGTGTGAGTATGGTTTTGCGTTGACTAGACCTCTCTAACGGGCATCCAGTATCGTGCAGGGTATTGTCACTCTTTTTGGCGGCGCGATAATTGGCTTGGTCTATGCGTGGAAGCCTGCTTTGGTTGGCATAGGTTCGTGATCCTATTCAATCTGCTATGTCTTTGCTGATGACCGGTAACATTAACGTAGCTTGTGTTCCTTGCATCCTTTCAATGGGATATATTCGCTTGGTGAGTTTAATGTTGTTACAATCATTCTCTGTCTGCTGACCTACCACAAAGCATGTTGTCATTCTAAAAGATCAACGAAACAGAAAAGCTCATGACAGTTCAGCTCAGTTGGCTTGTGAAGCTGCTGCCGCTATTCGCACGGTTGCCTCCCTCACTCGGGAGCGAGACTGTCTGAGACTGTACAGTGAGAGTCTGGAAGAGCCTCTCTCGCGATCAAACAAGTCTGCATTGTGGAGCAATCTGTTCTATGCATTCTCGCAGTCAATGGCATCCTTCGTCATCGCTCTCATCTTTTGGTATGGCGCACAGCTTGTCTCTCGCTTGGAAGTCACTACCACGGCGTCATTCGTATGTCTTATGGTGGGTTTCCTATATGCTACAAGCTTCAAGCTCTAAACATTTCGATAGAGCATAACATTTGGAGCCTTGGAAGCAGGTAATATTTTCGTCTACGTGCCTGACATTTCTTCAGCTCGTAGCGCTGGAGCGGCAATCGTCAAGCTAATGCACTCTATTCCCGAAATTGACGCTGAATCCACCACTGGCAAAATCTTTGAGGGAGAGGACGTTCAGGGCGAGATTCGGTTTGAGCATGTGCACTTCCGATATCCGACACGACCCAGCGTTCACGTGTTGCGAGATCTTTCACTTAAAGTCGAGCCTGGCACATTTATTGCTCTCGTTGGGGCTAGTGGCTCCGGTAAAAGCACGGTGTACGTTCCGTTGAAGTGACAACTGGAAAATTCTGATTATTCCTGTAGCATCCAATTGATTGAACGTTTTTATGACCCTCTAGCCGGTGAAATTTTCCTTGATGGATTTTCCACCAACAAGTTCAATATTCAGGAGTACCGGAAACATATCGCACTTGTTTCTCAGGAACCGGTCAGTGTTATATACCCAGTTTTCCTAGGTTGCTTAGGAGACTGTTTTCTTCTAGACCTTGTACGCTGGCACTATCCGTTTCAACGTCTTACTTGGTGCAACAAAACCTGAATCTGAGGTCACGCCAAAAGAACTTGAAGCAGCCTGCCGTGATGCAAATATCTTAGATTTCATCCAGTCATTGCCAGAGTAAGTCCGTACATGTCAATCTAATATTTCTATTAATATTGTGAATAGTGGCTTTGATACTCAAGTTGGAGGCAAGGGTTCCCAGCTTTCCGGTGGTCAGAAGCGTGAGTAGTTTATTTGCACATTTAGATTTTGACTGAGGGCCATCAGAACGAATTGCCATTGCTCGTGCACTGCTGCGAAATCCAAAAGTCCTCTTACTGGATGAAGCCACATCGGCCCTGGATTCAAATTCGGAGAAGGTTGTCCAGGAAGCCCTGGACCAAGCTGCCAAGGGTCGCACGACAATTGCTATCGCCCACCGTCTATCTACGATCCAGAATGCCCACTGCATGTAAGTTGTAGCTGTTCTTGGCCGCATTTCGCACCTGACAATGGCGTATCCAGTTACTTTCTAAAAGAAGGTCATGTTAGCGAGGCCGGCACCCACGACGAGCTCCTATCTTTACGTGGAGACTATTATGAATACGTCCAATTGCAGGCGTTGAACAAGAAATGAACTTCGATCGGCTGTCTGCAGTTTCCCTCAATCATAGTATACCCTGTTTATTGGACTCTTATGCATGTGGTGGCCTTATAATTTCATAATGATTGATATTAGTGATGTGCTGGGCTGGGCTTGAAGCCTTGGGGGCCCTGGTGTTAGGCCATAGGACTTGGAGGGCCTGGGCTTTGGTTTTTATCAACAGACTGGCCCTTAGCTGTATAGAGTCCCACAGAATTGTACAGCTCTATAGATCCTATAGCAAGGTATCCAAGTAATACAGATTTGTACAGCCTTGTACAGATCTGTTATTTTGCTACACTTTTTGTACACTTTTTGTACACTCTTTGCACACTCTTTGTCTATATTGTTTGCTGCACTATTTGTACACTATTTGACTACACTTTTAATCACACAAATGCTATACTGTAGTTCTATGCAATTCAACCTTGCTGTGAACTCTCCATTGGTGTGAGGTTGATTGTCAACAAGACTTAGGCATGTATTCTCTATTGGTCATCATCTTATCATTGAGTAGACACTTCAGCTAGATTCTATGTGATGCGCATATCAAAAGAACTAGCTTTCTAATACACTGTTTTCCTATCAAGGAGTCAACCCATTGCCCAACATTTCCACCCCCAGACATGTAATCTATCCTCCCTCTAGGATTCCATTCCCTACTCCACAACTCCCACCTTCCTCTACCAGCAATCCTGTCTCTTCTTTCTTCCAAGGCATTGAAAAGACCCTTGAAACTGCCGCTACTCCTCCAGCTCCCTCAGCTTGACAAATTGCTTCCTCTTCCTCTTCCTTGAACCAACTGGTTGCTCCTGCTCCTGAGAGACCACTTTGGATCCCTATTCCCCCTGCCCATAGATTGCTAACTCCTTCTTGCAAAGAGTGATCTCCCTCTTCTATCCCTGTCAATTTGCCCTTTGAAGAGGAACTCTTTCCTTCCACCCCTACTTCCCCATCCTTACTTGAGTGTAACATGTCGACTCCCTCCAATAAGAAGATTGAGTTGAAGGCTGGCCTATTCAAGGACTTTTCCAGCAAGTCCAAGGATGCCACACAATAGATACTAGCCATGAGGGCCTACTTTGGGATGAATAAAGACCTCTACTCCCCTGAAGCTAGAGTAATGGTCACAATCAACAAAATGAGTAAAGGCCATGGCATTCCCTTTGCAAAATCCTGGTATATGAAGATCATGGATGACTCTGTCACCACCCAGGATAAGTTATTTGAGAAGTTGATCAAAGATTTCCAAAGGACATTTTTCCCCTTTGATCTAGAAGTGAATGCCTGGAGAAAGATGCACAATCTGCAACAAGGGATGAGTGAAGATGGATTTCACAACTATGTATCGGAATTCCAACTGGCCATGTTGCAGGCCAAGGTAAAAGATCAGAACACACTGATTGATCAGTTTGCTAGAGGATTTGATCCTAAGCTGGCTGGAATGATCTTGTCCATAGGAGAAATCCCCTCAACATTGGAGGGATGAATCTCTGCTCCTAGTCACTTTCATGAACAGCAGCAGCATATCAAAGAATTATGCCAAGAAAGGTTTCCTTTGGCTTATCTAGTCAGGGCCATGACCCCAATGCCATGGACATTGATGTAGTATGACTTGCCCCCATTCAGAAAGCTAAACATATGTGCAAGGGACTTTGTTTTATTTGTTACAAAAAAGGATGCTCGACTTGGAATCACCCTTGCCTCCAAAACTTAGCTTCTACCCTGCCACCTCGCCCACCTTGTAACCCTGAATGGGCCTGAGCAGCCCCTATCACCCCTGCCACCTCTACCCCTGTTTCCTAGCCTTCCAAGCTGGCCAAGTATGTCCATCACCTTAAGGAGAATAAGGTCAATGCCGATGAGATCCTTCAAGCACTCAAGGTATGCTATGGAGATGGAGAACAAGAGCCTCTAACCATTGCAAAGGCTATCCATGAGGATTTTTGAAATGGAGGAAAGTGCCAATGTCTTCTCCTCCAGAACATTTAGCTCCTGTAATTGTATCAGATAGAGACCAGAAATCGATTCACATTCCTATTTCCTTGTCTCCTGATGGAGCACAAATCATTAAGACCTCTGCTTTGATCAATAGTGGGGCAACTGGTGATTTTATCAGCCCAATGTTTGTTGAAGAACACAACCTTCCCAAAGTCTGCCTCTCCCATCCTCTCTGAGCCTTAAATGTTGATGGAACTGCCAATAAGGGAGGCTTTATCCAGTATAAAACCACCCTCCAACTTTCCATCAAAGGAATCCTTGAAGAGCAAGAATTCCTCATCATCACCTCTGAAAAGGACGATGTCATTCTAGGAGTACCATGGTTAAGGGCAGTAAACCCCTTCATCAACTGGAACTAAGGGCACATCTCTATTTCCCCTACTGCATACACCCCAACCCTTGACCACCCTCTCACCATTGACCAATGGTACTTGGTCAAAACTCTCTCTGCAGATTCAGATTATGAGATGAAGATCAAGCTCAGAAAGGCAAGGCACATCCCTGGCATTCCCTTTGCCCCATGGGCCTTGAAGTTACTCTGAAAGGTGACCATTGCCACTGAGATTGACCAACAACAAGTGAAGGCTGAGATGACTCTACCAGAATGGGCAAAGAAATATGCCAAAGTCTTTGAAGAACAAATCCACAGTGAGCTTTCCCTCTTCCAATCTTTTGATCACACCATTGCCCTCCATACAACCTTTGCCCTGAAGGTCGCTAAGGTCTACCCTTTCAATCCAAGGGAACTGGAAGCTTGCAACTCATTCATTGAAGAGCACCTGAAAATGTGATGTATATGCCCATCCCAGTTGCCACAGGCCTTCCTCTTTTTCTTTGTCCCAAAAAAGGATGGCTCAGTCCATCCATGCCAAGATTATCACTACCTGAATTTGCATACCATCAAGAATGCATATCCCCTCCCTCTTATTGCAACTCTCATGGACCAGCTCAAAGACTCCACCATCTTCACCAAGTTCAACGTTCAATGGGGATATAACAATGTTTGCATCAAAGAAGGTGACCAATTGAAGGCTGCCTTTATTACCCCAAAAAGACTGTACAAACCAACAGTGATGTTCTTTGGACTGTGTAATTCATCTGCTATATTTCAAGCATTCATGAATAATACCTTTAGTGACATGATAGCTGAAGGATGGCTTCTTATTTATATGGATGATCTTCTTATCCACTCCTTTGACCTTGCAACCCATCATGAATGCACCCTTCAAGTACTCCAATGCCTCCAGGATCACCATCTCTGTCTCAAACTCTCCAAATGTGAGTTCAACAAAGACAAGGTTAAATATCTTGGCATGGTCATCAGCAAAGGATGTGCCCAGATGGACCCTGAAAAACTCAATGCTATCAAGGATTGGAATGCTCCTCGTGATGTCAAAGGTGTTCACTCATTCCTAAGCTTCTGCAATTTCTACCAAAAATTCATTCCTGATTTCTCCTCTGTTGCTCAACCTCTTCTCGTTTTGACCTGGAAGAACCAACCATAGGAATGGTCTTCTGCCCAAGAGACTGCCTTCCATGCCCTTCAAACTGCCTTTACCTCTGCTCCTGTTCTCATTCTCCCTGACCTTCACAAACCCTTTTTTGTTATGACTAATGCTTTTCTCACAGCTTCAGGCACTGTGTTGATGCAAACTGATGACAATGGTGATCATTACCCATGCATATATTTGTCAAAAACCTTCTCACCTGCAAAGTGTAATTATGATATCTATGACCAAGAGCTGCTTGCCATCATCCATGCTTTACAGGAATGGAAGCACTACCTTCAAGGTATTGGCCTCCCCGTCATCACTGACCACAAGAACCTTGCATACTTTTGCAACCCCCACAAACTCTCTCACCATCAAGCTTGTTGGCATTTCTTCCTTCAAGACTTTGATCTTACCTTTACCCCTGTCCCTGGAACTTCTATGGGACCCACCAATGTCCTTTTCCACTACAACCACATTGACATCTCCTCCAATAATCAGGCTATCACCCTCCTCCCTGATAAAGTCTTTGTCCACAACCTTGATCTTGCTCTTAGTAAGAGAATTGTTGCCTTTACTACCTCTGATCCCCTTGTTCAGTCTGCCCTTCACACCATGGAGAACTCTCAACCCCTATTCGGCTGCTCTTGCCCAGAGGATTGGACATACTGTGACAGTAATATCTATTTCCAAGGTTGCCTTTATATCCCTGCCTTCGCTCACCAGGACCTCATCTGGTCCATCTAGTGTTGCCGCAACTCAGCTAACTCACGACTGGTCTCAGTTCCTGTCGGCTTAAGCGGCGGTTAGGTCAGGCATGGCCTTGGGACTGATCATATTGGCACAGCTCAGTTCGGCTAGCCAACAAAGTCGTTCTTCAGCCAATACAGCAGTTGGCCAGCTGCAACTGGCCATGAGTCAATTACAGTTGATGTATGCATACAAAGAAGTAAATAGACAAAATTACAAAACACTTCCCAACCCAAATAGATCCTGCCAAACCCAGTAGCAAGTTGTGGGGACGGGTGCTGTTGTGATCTAGGACTAGATCAGCATGCTAGGCATAGCAGAAGCAGCCAGGCAGCTGGATCGCAAACTTCCACAGCTTGTATTAGATACAGTGGATGAGGATATTAGAAAATTTACATACATTTGTTTAGGTGTTTGGGTCGTTTGGCCTGCTGATGACAATCGAGCTGTCAACCGCTGTTTGCGATGACAGGGGGTATGAGGAGCCACATTGTTGGAGGAGGTGGTTGTATTTGTCTCTTGCATAGACAATGGAAGAGGAACACCAGTGGGGTCTGGACCTTTTGGTCCAACATTAGGAAATAATGATGGTGACAAGGGCTGTAGGATGGGTTCATTGAGACAAAGATCATGCGAGAGCATGGACAGATTTGATGACTTGGGATGGAGAGCTGCCAACATCCATCACATGTAGTTGTAATTGGGCTCTTCTGAAAAGGAGAGTGTTTGTGCATAGGTGAGCAGGGCAGCAAGTTCTCGAGGTGATCTGTCACATAGCACCTTAACTGGAGTCTTTTGCTTCAGCTCAAGTATTGATGAAGGTTTCGCAAAGTGAGAATCTATCCACAGCAATGAACTGCTTGACAAGTAAATGAGGAGGTATGTGAGAGATTCAACATCGTTACGATGTCCCAGCTGAGCTCCCAAGTGACTGTTGATTGACATAAGAGCAGGAGTCCCGGTAGAGCGCCTGGCATGAACAAAGGGAAGGTGATCTGCAGTCATTGGATTGCAATATTGTTTCGCAATTCCAAAGTTGATGATGTAGATGGTTAGAGCATTGTTACTGAGGCCTGTCAGGATATTCTGTGGCTTGATATCAGCACAAATGTAACTGCAGCTATGTATAAATTGTAGATGAGAGATCTGTGAAAGCATGAGCACCGAGCCAATTGGCGTAAACTGACTTACCAGGTGCTCTGCAATGTGAGCAATGGTGGGGATGTGAAACTTCTTGTGTTTGTTAATAAGATTGTATAACGAAGGGCCAAGAAGATCCAGAACTAGTCCATTATAACTGGCCTCCCTGCCGAACCAGTACGCTCAAGGGATTCCTTCGCTGCATTCAAGTTTCTTCAGGATCCTATACTCATGCTCCACGGATGAGTCTCCATTGGGAGAAATTTTGAGCTTGATTGCATAAGACTTGTGAATAAAAATATTCACAGCTCTGTATACATTTGCTGGGAGGTGCTCATTAGTTGACAACACATGAAGCCCGGATGCTGGGCTGTCTGTGAGTGGAACATACTGTAAGTTCAAGCACCAAGTAGCTTTTTTACTTTAAATCTGCCATCAACACGGATTGGGATATAACTTTTGCTCATTTTAGGAAATTCAAAGCAACAGATGGTAGTCTGGGTTGCTGGAGCTTTGAATGGTAGTCGGTCTTTGAGGTAGGTGTGTCGCATGGTCTGTGCATCTCTTCTCAGCTCCTTCAATATTTTGTATTCTGATTGGACCATTCGGAGCTTCACTGGTATCATTCTCATTATCGCTCAATTAGGCCTTATTTCGCCCGCAACACCCTGTGTTCACACTGGCGACTTCTCAAAATTGTTAGTGTCAGTCAGATATCTAACTCCAACAGCCGCTGCATTTGACATGTCCAGTTCTCACTGGCTGTGTTTTCCCCAGGCCCTAGGAATGTCCACACAA
Organism: Boletus rubropictus; assembly: GCA_038092695.1. Taxonomy (NCBI): domain Eukaryota; kingdom Fungi; phylum Basidiomycota; class Agaricomycetes; order Boletales; family Boletaceae; genus Boletus; species Boletus rubropictus. The sequence goes on from JBBPQW010000384.1 coordinate 21,506, forward strand.
GTCTCAAGGTTACCATCATGCTGATCATGCCAGCCAAGCTCCCCCAGGTATATTATGTGCAGGTGAGAGATCAGAGCCTTATGGTCGCTGCAATCTTGACCATTCTTTCAGTAATTGTGACCTCATTGTCAATACATTTTGTTTGGACCATACTGAGTTGATCGATGAGTATCACCTTAAGGTTTCTACTTATATAAAACTAACCTCTCATCAGTGCGTTGCATTCAAATGGCTCCTCATAATCGTCAAACACAATCCTCAGACCCTCAACCTACTGCCCAAGAGGCCCTTGGTCCCCATCCTCACCATCGTCCTCACCGCTACATTTAGTTGAGCGATGAAGGCAAAAATGCAGATCCAGTTGTGCCAGTAGACCTGGTACAAGCTCCACTGCCAGTTGTGAGGGCTGTCCTCCATAATCCTCCCC
>JBBPQW010000385.1:0-21918 GCA_038092695.1 Boletus rubropictus
AGGTGGTATTCCTAACGCCATCTCAACATACCAGGGAGTCAGTCCACAGCTCCGGGGTCGTTGGGCTACATCCAATCTCTGACCCTACCTTAAGCATGTGTACTGCGGACAGTATATCTTACTTCCATGAGGTTTTGTCAATGAAGGTGGGTGTGCGATCAATCACCCCGTCTAACAGGGTAGCCATGATGTGTATCAGGTCGACGGAGTAAGTATAAGTTGATGTGTGCGATCATGTTGTCCGAATGTCATGGTGTTCAAACACTCATTCTTCAGTACTGGCGAAGAGGGATGCGGGAGTGGTCAGCTCAAGGATTTGATGACTGGCAATGAGGCGCAGGCGGTGTGTATCTCCTTATAGTCTGTATTGTGGCCTGCGCCATGTTTCAGTGACTTATCTCGAGCTATTAGCGTGCTGTATAGCACGCGGCAGCAGTGCGACCGCTCATAATCGCCTCACTCAACATCATGACACGAGTCTTGATGATCACGGTCAAGATCACTGTTCGCAGCAACAGGCTTCTCCGCATAACTTCCACAGCTCCCCAACTTGGTTGAGGTGGCCATCGACTCGAGCGAATGCCTCGGTGTTGGGGGTGGTACCGTTGATTCCGTGTCACCACTAAGCCCTCAAATTTGGATCGACGTGAATAATCAGGCGAGAAGAATTACAATGACATAGTTCCCTGATCTTCCAAGTTCTCCATAGCGGGTTAGATTTAAAAACGTATTGACGGGAAGGGGGCGATTCACAAAATTATGGTGCACTCGTAAGTACCTCAAGTTGAATCCAGGCGTAGAAAGAGCACTGATGAAGGTCGATGTTTGGATGGGTACCTGTTCGGGTTTATTCGTGGCAAGATTTTCACGTCCGGCCAGTCGTCCTCGTCCAAACACAATCTCACTCAATTGTTTTGTTTTGTTTTTCAGGAACTGCACACAGCACAGAGCTGAAACAACGATCTCGAAGTTTTGTGGATGGTTTGATGGATGCGACCGCCGCGTCTAAATATTGTTGTGTTCATCAACAAACATGCAGTAATCGTGGTTCCTGGCATCACGTCCGCAGCTCTTCCATTAAGGTGATATGGCTGTAAGCAAATTATGAAAACGAACGACTCGATCCTTTGTCTGCCAAGCTACTGCGCCCGCACTGCTTTTCACCACTCCTGGACACTACATTTGTCGGACATTGGAGTATCCTACGTAAGTTTTGTTCCATATAAATCTTGAGGAAAAATGTTTAATGCACCCGGTATGAAATATAACTGCTGAGGAACCCGACGGAACCATTAGCAACTTTCCTCACCTCCATCTTTTGCCCCCGCTGTTAGCTGTCATAGACTGCTGCTTCTCTTGTGCTCGCAATGTCCTCAGACGAGCAATCTGCCTTGCAGCTTCTCCAGATGACCAATTATATGACACGTATGGTCATTCAAACCATACCTTCGCTCAGCAATTAATCATATAGATCATTTCAGTTGTTATGATTACTGCTGTCGTATACGATTATCGTTCGTCATGCTAATTTGCAGGTTATCTGTGTCATTCTGAAGTGACTACTGCGGTCCTGCCACTGCAGTTCTCACCTTTTCAAGAGAGGTGTATTTTTTCGCTGTCACACCATATTCATTCGTCTTGCTGATAACATTCCAAGATAGACTACATTTGGGTAAAGAAACAACATTTACCGATCGAGGATTTTGGCCTTTGACAGTCCCATAGCACAGATCCTGGACCTGGATCTCTACAATATTTGTTCTGGTGTGTATAAAGGCTCGGGGAAATCCCATTCCATGCATCCGAAATTAACAGTTCTGTAGGTCCGCTATGTCAGCCTTTGTTGGGCCATGTAAGTCTACTGTCGGGATTCAATGCAAATTACACAACTTAGAATTGATCCATGCTCAAGTTTTATTGCCCTCGGTATGTTCAGAGCTAAATCAGATATTAATTGAGCCCATTATATGCATTTTCAGCTGGTAGTACTTTTGTGCCCGGCCCAGTCGAAGTCAGTTGAGTTCCTTCACACCTTGTCTTTCATTAATGACCGTCTTCTGCTAGGTGTATGCATATAAATTCTGACTGAAAATCACGTTGATAACAGCGCTTTAGGTGTAAGTGGTTGATTTATTGCCCTTCACAATATCATGATCAGACATGAATATTCCAAAGGCACCGTTATAGTTCTGGGATTTATTTGGGCATTCGAAGTATTTTTCAATATAGCCGATTGTAAGTTACTGTGCCTCATGGATCCTTCCCTCAAACTGCAAAAATTACAGTGGTGATGATCCTGCGGGTGTATGCAATGTGGAGCCGATCCAAATGGATTCTTTGTGTTCTCCTTTTCATCTATGCACCACAGATTATTTCTTCCTTTGTTCTTACAGGCATCTATGATAGTCCCAATACCTACCTTTCAGGTATGCCTCTAGCTAAACTACATGTGCCGTTCCACCTCACGGAGGTGGGTTCTCATCACCTTTCATCACTTTCTCCAGTCAAAGTGACTCAACTCGGCGACTTCTCATTTTGCGATGGCTCATGGGATAACATTCCATCTAACCTCAACACATATCTTCAGTTCCTGCGGTTGATTCTTGGCGCTACACTTTTGTTTCTTGCTGCTATCCAAACCTTGAAGGAGGCAATTAAGATGTACAGAGCGACCAAGAGATGGCAGGTTAACCGATACCTGCAACTATTCGTGAGGGATGGAATTCTTTACTTCCTCGTGTACGTCTTGATTTGTCCACTCTCTTGCATCACCTCCCGTTTTCCCCGCCTACCCTCAGTCCAAAATTGATCACTCAGTCATTTTCTTTTGAATTTATAGGAACTCATTTTACGATATCTTTACTTTGGTTCAGAAATACTTGACGGCGATCACTTGGATGCTCTTGTCCTTGTTTGCTTGCATAGCCATAACCATCATCATGCCTCGGTTCATCATCAGCGTGCGAGAGCTGTATGACCGTGACCTTCACGGCCGCTGGCAGGGTGATACCGGGTTTGGTGTGTTATCGCAACCCATTTCTGGCGAAAATGCGGCGTTGTCTACGATTACCTTCGCGGATGTCACCTCGGGGCAGGGCCAAGCTGTAGAGGGGAGTGCGAACGAACTAGAGGCAATTCAACTTGAAACATTGAAAGATAATACGTACCGAGTTTGAACCAGGATTGTAGGCGGTGGTAAACACTAGCGCTGGGTCATTTGTGCAAAAGTAGAGGATAATGGTATACGGTGCTGCACCATGCAGGCATCGTCTCGACGGAGGATTTCCTCCTGTGGGTGAGATTTGGTTCAAGTTACGCAGGACTTCTTGGAGAGTTGGGCATATCACCTACCTTCGAGGGCTACAATATTGTATACGATGCAATCGTCAACACCTGTAAAATGAGTAGCATCAATGACCACATGTTGCGGACGTTTGAGGTCGCCCTGTTCCCATCGCATGTGGGACCAATTCACGTGTCCATTTACTCAAGCCATGTCTCGTTCGTTCGTTGCACCGGGTGGAGGGCAACATAGCGCTGCAATAAAGTGAGTCAAGTGAATGACAATATGTTATAGCTTGGCACACATACCGGTGGGGAACAAACTGCAGCACCCCCAGTGCCTACCAAGAGGTAGAATAGGTGAACGTTTAGCAGCCGCAGCATCGAGATACCTACCGACATGCGACAAGAACCATTCAGTGTCAGAAATCTCTAAAAATAATGCTCATCGTACGCCATAGGATAGGCGGTACAAGTTGATGAAGGTGTGAAAAGCGGAGCCTCACGATCGTTGCAGTATGCTATGTTCAGTTCCTGAAAATTCGATTTGACAGATAATGTAGATAGTACGTACACTGACCAGCCCACATCACAACAGATTATGCATCAATATATGACGTACATTTGAGCTGTGTTCTAAAACATGATGCTCAACCAGGGAAGTTGACAGTAGACGGAGGTGCACGGGCATCGATGCTATGCAGATGCATAGACAACAGATAGGGCAAAATTTACGACCTTGCGTATACAGTTGCATGGTGGATTACGCCGCATCGTCAAGCAGTCGAGTCGCCCGGAATAGAGAGGTTCGAGTCCATTTCAGTGGGAGGAGTCCCGCTCAAATGTGACTGTGTGTGTCACGTGATAATTGTTCTCAGCGACGTGATCAAGCCATCATGACAACCCTTACTCTCGCATTAATGGATCGTCGACGGTCGGACCTTGTGATGATACCAAGCGTTTTGTGTACGAACGCGCCCTCATGCATCATTGATCTGAACCTCAGCAATCAGACCTTGTGGTCACCAGAAGGATTATCGGTGAGCAATCATTTACTGATTTGGTGTTGGATCTGAGGATTGGAGTTGATATCCCTCGGAAGAAATGTATCCTATTTCAGCTGATCGTGCGGGTGTTCCTCTTAGCTGAAGATCAACATATCGTCAGCATGTTGTGGGTGCCGGCAATACAGACGAGGCTGTCTGTGTGAGTATGTGCCACGCACGCCTGTTGTCGTTTCAAGCGGGATCCATCCGTTTTCTCCCGTTCTTGAAAAACCCCATCCTTTACGATAAGTAGCCTTGCTCATATATTCACCCAGAAATCACCAGTGTCGCCATCTGCAGCAGTACAGAATCGTGATTAGCATTCTCAGTTTGTTTTACGACACCGCCGAGGGTATTGTGTCCTTCCTCGTTGGCACTAAATCTCACAGAGTACTGGCGGAATGACTGCTGCCAAGTAGCGACTACGTTGAATTGTCGTATGGATGTAGGATCAAATGCATACAGGAAGAAGCCACGGCACTGACCGTACCCTGATTCGTTCGTTCATTTCTAATCCCACGACGTTCGCCATTGATAGGAAATAATATACAAGACGTGGGTTTAGGCAAACTGGTAACAAGACCCAGGCCCCGCCACGTTCACGATCTGGCTCACAATATCACAACGTGTATCTGAAATCGGGCGCACGATCACCCAGGTCTCTCAATTCCTCAATGGTCAATTGGAGCGTTTCCCCTCGCTCACTGCGCTCCCGCTCTGCTCGGTCCCTTGCGTCGTTGATCCGCTTGTACGACAGAACCAAGATCGGAATAACAATCAGTCCAATACCGACGAACATCAACTCCAGGCCGTCTACGCAAACATCATCGGAAAGAGATTCCATTGCATCAGCGACCATAGGATGAAACAGAGATAAGCAAGCAACATACGACTTACGTCCAAGTATGTACCGTGGCGAATCCTTTGATCGATAAATGTTCGACGCGATGGCTCCACCAAAATTCCCAATACCAATTTGAAACCCCAATCCTACGGCGCGCTTATATTGGCCGGCGATGTTATTGCCAAGCCTACTCGAAAATGATCTGCTGAATTGCATTTCGAACATGTGAGATTGACACATACCATGCAATGACACCAGGGCTTGCAGCATAACTTCCAGTAACGATCAAGAAAGTCCCAAAGTACTTGACGCCACTTGAAGCATTAGAAATGTTGATGGAGAACCCAATCAGAAGCAAGATGAGGCCAGCGTAAATGAACACAGAACGAATCTTGAGTTTATCTGAATAGTGTGCCCAGGTGAGAAGAGTGATTGCTAGATAAATGTGTGACTCATCAAGTACAGAAAATTTCATCAAGGGACTCACAGGCGACAATATATGGTGGGATGGTAAGCAGTTGACTAATAGCAGTGTTGTAGCCGAAGCTGTCACCCAACATTGAATATCAGTGATAGAACATAATCATGATCACGGACTTGTTGATGATCGTTCTATTCATAGGGAAGGAACACTGATGAGGACTTGCCAGTAGACCGACGCTGAAATAACTCACGGAAGAAAAAAGGTGATACCATACACTTCATCAGAATGGTGAGCCTCGCAGTACCGACTATGAAGAGCATAACCGTCACGCACGAGGGACGATGGTCGACATAATGACAAGTAGGTGACAATAGATCTGCCAATCACTGAAGGCAGCAATGACATGGCGCAGGGCGAACTTCTCCTCCTCTCCAACGGTGGAGTTGTCATATTCTACGACACCTCAGCCCATGCGCATCTTGAGAAACTGGGACAACGCACTTTTCCTCCATATAATGTATGCTCGTTCCTCTGGCGTCAGGAAAGTGGCAGTTGACGGAAAATCGACGATCACTGAGAAGAGAGTTGAAATCCAATCTTGACAACCCCAAGAATTTCAAACCCACCAAAAAAAGCAACAACGGCAACAACCACAGTCAGCAGTCCTTCGATGATCTGTTAACATGACTATCAGAATAGCAGTTATAATACTTGGACGTCACTCACAAATATCCACGACCAACCCTCTAGATGTCCTACTCCTTTCATGTAACTTATCCCAAATGCGAAGAGGCCGGAAAAGGCACCTTAAATCACATTTTAGAATAAAAAGGGAGAAGGTATTCATGTTCTTCACCTGCTATTGTTGCTGCTCCGAAGAAGAGACCAATGCGGTACTGAAGCATGTGCCTCGGATACCATAATGTGAGGCTATGGCTCTCACATCAGATCATAAATAGGTCGTCAGCTCACAACGCACTAGTATGCAACAGAAGGGAAAAGGCCAGCTTCAGCAACGCCAAGACAAAATCGTACACCAACCAATTGTGGGTATCTATACCATGTTAATCAGTCTCGAGACATTGCCAATCATAAAGTGCATTACGTCTTCACGAGACCCATCAATGTCCTGAAGTTAAGAAAAGTACCGCGCCCACATTATGAGAATAACGGAGCTACCTACATGATAATACCCCACAACACCTGAACGTCATCAGTAACAATATCAGAGGGTAAATGTATCCAATTCACCATGATACTCGGAAGCCATCTTCCACCCTTCGTATATCACCAATAGATATGTGCTACCTTGGACTAGCTTACCTCGATGGACGAAGCACCTTCAAGACGAGACTGAAGGGCAGCATAAGCTCAGCAAGTGACCTCGGCAACATGACATATACTTGGCGGGACATTCAAACACACAATATGACTAGTGAGAAAACAAGTCGAGGTGCAAGTTGAAATATGAAGCGCAAAGTGCTGCAACAGTACATACAATGAAAAACATGGTCTGTCAACTCGAATAAATAAAGGCATCTGCACAAGAAGGAACAAGATAACGCACAAGGGCAATGTTATATCTATTGCCTGTAAGGTCGAGCTGCGTCAAGAGACCATCGAGTTTAGCATTCCCTGGGCCGAAATGAGTCTTCCAAGGTAGACCAAGTATGTTGAGCAATGTGCAAACGCACCGATATTGCCTGCCCAATTACAATGTCAATAATATTAGCAAGAACAGCGGTCTCAGCTCTTGATCTGTCCGACCTACCTCGGTCCATGAACGAAAGAAGATACATCAAGCTTAAGATTGGGATCAACCGTAGATCGACCTTGTGCCAAAGTCGCTTCTCATCCTCCGGACTGAGCGTGCACGGCATGTCATCATCTGCAGAGCGAGTGAACTCGACCTGAGCCTCGAGTGCCTCTTTATCAGTAGGACTCCAGTCATGATTTCTCTCAGGTGAGATGGACATGTTGGATACGACGCCTTTGCGTACTGCTGCGGGGGATGGAGGTGGAAATAGACAGACCTGAAAAAATCAAGAGTACTTATACACTTTAATACGCTTACGGCCGCCAAGTCTCCGCCGGTGTGATGGAACCTGTTGATGAAATGGTTCTAGCCTGCTGATGCGATAGGCCGCCCATCCCATCAGCCGGCTAGAACCATTTCATCGGCAGGTTCCGTCACACCGGCGGAGACTTGGCGTAAGCGTATTAAAGTGTATAAGTACTCTTGATCAGTACTCTTGATGCATATGGCTCTGACTTGGTTGATTTTCTGATTTTCCCCACTTTGCCGAGCGCTACCTTGCCTATGCACTTCGAGCACCCTCAACAGTGAAACCATTTATGCACTCTGCTGCGCCCAATATTCCGACATCTTGCTCATCGGGCCTATCTGTCGGGTTCAGAAGAGTGATGGAGTGATAGAAGATGACTAAGAGCTCATCTAACTCTTCAGATTAGGTTGCATCACGAATGTCGCAGAGCTCAGACACGGTAAGACAAATCTCATATGTACTGTTAACGGCGGTGTCATTTTCCACAACATACATATCTCTTCTCATACTAACAATCATTTTTTCCGACAGCGGACGTTTAATTCTGATGGCATCCGACATGCAGGACACGCAACTCAAACCATTAGCTAACGTGCGAATATGGCATGACAAGACAATGTATCTGTATCAATATAACTCGTGTAGAGATAGTCCCTACGAAGTATCAACGTCTAGAGGATGAATACACTTCCTTTGTCACTGATACAGCCGCACCATGGAAATGAACAACTGAGCGGCCTCACGTCCGATATGTATGTCTCGATGGGCGCATGGGCAGGGCAATGAATGAGAACCAGTAGCACAGATAAGAGCTGGTGGGGAAATGAGAGCAAGTAATTGCTAATGGAGTTTTAGATGGATTTGCAATCAATGAACGCACATATATACAACTTACACAGACCGAATAAGTTGCTCTGTTCAGCCTCGAATTGGATTCCTCATGCTCCCCTTCATCGAAACCTCATCCTGCTCAAGAAAAAGGATTAACTCTGTCACCTCCAATTGAACTACATGCAACGTACTTGTGAGACTTGCGCTTCTGCCCTCGATAGTGCTCTCTTGACCCGCTTTATATGGTGTCGTATCTAATCATGTCTACTTCTCGACGATGGAGACATAGAATGTCAGAGCGCTGACATCGTAGACACGATATATTTAACAATGGATTGTCGTGACGTGTTGGACAATAATCGAGTTCTGCAACATTTGTGATGTTTCATTATGAACTATAGCTTGCACCTAAAATAAAAAGCATAATGCTCGACACTTAAGCTTTTGTGACAGAAGACCTCACCAACCAGACACACCTCACCTTGAATTTATGCAACCAGAACTACCCGAAAAAGTCGAGGAACCAAGAGATTCCCCGAGGAATCAAGAGATCTGCCGAGGAACCGAAAGATCCGCCAAGGAACCATCATAAGCCATGACCTTCTTTGCCTCCACTTCTCCGTCACACAAATTCAAGTACCAGCAACCGACATGTGGGCAACTCGACAGACAGCCGCATGGAGCCTGACGTACTTCGGATCGGGTAGCTCCAGGTTGGCGGCGGTCGTTACGAAAGTGACGACAAGGGATTGAGAAGGTTCAGAAGCATGAACTCTGGTGCTGCTGTCCTGACGGTATAGGCGTTGACAGCGTCCTAGATCAGGGAAATCGGATGTGTCAGGATGACGCGAATCTTTATCGTTTACCAAGAATTGCTCAGTGGTACTGCCTCAAACCACAGTAACAGATCGTTGAAAAGCTCATGGAGCGAGGTACTCATCGTCAATCCATTTGATAATCCGTGGACATTGGCGCGGTTTAGTTCGACAAGGATATCGATGCCGCCGAAGCCGTTGACAATACCCCACAGACTGTCAGAATACTTCGTCTGCAGATTAGCGTCAGCATTCTGAACTAGGAAAGCGGCAAGCGGCGAGAGGACCTTGGGGTAGCATGCTCCTCTGGATTGAGGTCCCAGCTGGTTGAAGGAGGAAAGATATGGCAGACATTTGTCGGCGTGGTGATATTATGAGCGATTAAGCCATATTCCTGTCCGAGCAACTGTCATGTGGCACGATCGACAGCGTGAGTGACCACGCAGCAATAACCGTCGCGCTGCAGAGCCTTCGGAAAAAATTAGTTGTATTCATAAACATTTGATGTTGAGGACGAACTCACTATTCGCCGTTGCATGAGACTTTGAGGCCGGTTCAGCTGCAGTGTTGAAGGAAGCACTGTGCAGTTCAAAGGAAGATCAGCTGGGATAGGTGCAGGCATATGGCCTTTATTCCATCGAACTAACAAGAAAACGACAAGGACACACCGAATTGCGAAAAGAGGCGAAACAAGTGATTAATATAAAAATTGGGCTATCTTGGATGACACATTCGTTGATGTTCCGAGCCCAAATTATACATGAGCCGAAACTCATCTCTTACCAACCTCATTCTAGCAGAGTCGTACGCGTCGAGGCGCGGAGATTGATTGAAGGGGTTTAGAAGAAGAAGCATCGTTTCATGAAGTCGAGTGCTGCTGTCATGTTATGCCCGGCTGACCACAAGCACCATACGTACTACCGCAATACCCAAAAAGCCCTCAAGAGACCCACAAAGGTACACAGCTCGCAACCCTTCGTGATCCATTTTATGCTATCCCTATCCCTTTCCCCTCCATCTATCTTGTTTAGCTTCATTACTGAAACACGAGACGGCCAAGCAAGTGGATGTGAAAGAAATGCGATTGCTTTTTACAACAGGTCACCCAGCGCTGCCATCTCGGGTCCGGCAGACTCCCGAATTCCGATTTCCCAATCTATGCAACGTACATCGTCAGCGGTAAACATAAAAATATTTTTTTAAAACTTACAACTATAGATAATGGTGACCGCCATAAGGATACCCGTTCCGCTACCAATGGCACCCATCAAGTCCGCAATGACGGACAAGAGACCAAGAATGGCCCCTCCAAATGCAGCGGCAGTTGGAATCACCCGTTTCAGTTCCTTATACATCGAACCTTCGCGGTGACCGGCCATGACCTGGAGAATGGTACACGGTCAGCACCACACGTGAATACCTTCCAATGTAGACACTAGCCATTTGTTGCTCCTTGAGCTGTTTGGCAACATCCCGAGGACCACTCCCTGAAACGTCAATCCAAGTCTTGGAAAAGAGAGCACAGGCAGAAACAACAAAGGCCACGTAAAGAGCAGTGTGAATGGGATCAAGGAGGGCTTCCTTGATAGTATGAGGCGAGGACATATAGTAAGCGATACCAGAGACGGCACGCAGCTGGGGCGAGTCTTCACCAGGCTATGCAGTCGCGTGATCGATAAACATCCATGAAAAGTATATAACACCGAAACTAACCTCCCACACACCAATAAGCTTCACCAAAAAGTTGGATGGGAACCGCGATGAAAGCATCTGAGAGATGAGAAACACGTTGGAAGTAAGGGCAGATTGGAGCATGATGGGCATGTTGGACGTGTAGAAGAGTTTCACAGGGTATGAGCCACGTTGCCCACGGAAGCGGTTGCTCTTGACAGGGATCTCGATGCGGAAGCCTTGCAAGTATATGACAACAGCAAAGACGACAACGGTAGCAATCAAGTTCATGATATTCGGCAGGCGGTTTCGCCAGAATGCTTCACGGAGTGCACGCCCCTTGTCATTCCAGGTGAAGAGAAGGTGGAAGAGGGCAACAATTGCACCCTCAAACTCTGGACCACGACCAGTGTTAACAGTAGTCGGAGAGAATGCCTTCCAGATGATGGTTTCGCATATGTTGGTAGCGATGAAAAGAGATATACCGGAACCGAGACCATAACCCTTCTGGAGGAGCTCATCGAGTAAAATAACGATAAGAGCTGCGGCGACGAGCTGAATGATGAGCAACAAGCAAATACCAGCGCCCAAATCCTGGGGTTGCCCATAGAGACCCGTGAGAACGTAAACAGTAGCCTGACCAAGCGAGATAATGAGAGCGAACACTAAAATGTTAGTTAGCGATAGCGTTGAAAATATTCGAACAGCACAAGGAGAAAAGACCCACATTTCTGTGCACCGCCAAAAAGAGCGCGGTCTTCCTTCAAACTGAAGTCGACCTCAATCAAGTTTGCACCGGCCAAGAGTTGCATGATCATTCCACTAGTGATGATTGGGCTAATGCCGAGTTCCATGAGAGTACCACGGTTTGAAGCGAGGATGACACGCATCCAGTATAGTGGGTCGGCCGAATCGGAGGACATGATTCCATAGAGTGGGACTTGGGAGCAGACCAGGAAAATAAGGAGAGTTACCGCCGTCCATAATAGCTTTTGGTTGAATGGTACCTGGCAAGGAATGAGTAATAGAATCGTTGTACGCTGTTGGTCAAGCACCTTGCGGTCCGGGGACGAGACTTCAGGTAAGAGTGGAAGGAAAGGCCGGACGAGATTCAAAAACCGAACTGAGACAAAAGATAATTAGCCAATTTAATTTGTCGTAGAAGAGAAAAACAGCACTCACACCCGCTCATCGTATGGATGAGCCCAAGAGCGGCTGGAGGGAGAAAGACACGTTTTAGTTAGTCTGTGAAGTTGTGAGGACTTGATTAACAGACGTGGCAATATCAAAACATGAACAAATACATTCGAGCACAGCCATCACCTCAATCCTTTCACTGGACTCAATTCTCAACGCAAGATACCACAATGCAACTGTAAGAATATATTGTAAATGTATGGCCAACGTGTCATGGTCCAGTAAGTCCCATCTGAAGACTTTCAACGAAATAATACCGTCAGATCCAGTCTGCCTACTAATGGCCACGCTACGGCAGAGACGTCAAGTCCCCAAGACCAGCCTATCGTACTCAGTACAACTCAAAGCGTGCATTGTTTAAAATGTGCGTTCACTGCGGATCTCACAAGGAGCGGGGTAGATGCCCTCGTGATCTGCTTCCCACACCTGTAACAAAAATGTGTATTGCACCCCGGGGCCACGCACTAAGCACCGACGTTGCAAAGCGAATATATCATTAACGGCGCGATATGGTCATACACTCTAACTCACCGTCATATGATTGCATCCCCCATTCTTCTGAACTGGAGTGCGGCATTCTGCAACCAAAAATCAGGCTCATGTTCCCTTTGAGGTGAGTCAATAAAACGCGCTTACTGGGACAGTACTTCCACCCCATTTGAGTCACGAGATGCCCAAGTTCCTCCGTTCCATCGCAGGAATGTTTCGGTCTATCTCCTGAAAGACTTTGCTGACAGTTCTTGCACCAGGTATGCCTGCATCCCGGGAATGGACAGTGGAGTTCCTCCAGTTGTTCATAGTCTTGCTTGTCGGCGAACGCCGAGCGGTTACACCTTCCGCCACCATGAGTTCCAGGAACAGTAAATATAGGTCCGACGCGTCGATCACCTGCGACAGTGTACCCGCACACACAGGTGGGCCATTTCGAGCTCGGACCAGATTGCATACTGTTCTTCTGATATCCCAAGTCGTTGAACCAAAGGTCCGGACACGACTGTTCATGATCTTCGTTAGCAGTATACAACGATTACGCTGCCGGCTACCAGTCCTCACCAGAAGGGTTGGCATTTCTCTGTTCGGCCATGCACAGTGGGCAGAACACGGGGAACTTGCGCTCTTCAATTTTTGAACATACATGTCCCGCAAGACAATCCCTACAGAATCCGTGAGTACAAGGAAGAAGATGAATCCCTTCCTTCTCAGGTATGTCCTCAAAACAGATCACGCATTCAAAACATGTTTCTTCGTCGGACCCTTCAGGCGAGAGCGAAATGGGGCTTGGGCTCTCGTTCGTAGGGGCAGACGATTCATCATCTGAGAAGAATATTCGGCAGTGCCGTTTGATCTGCTCGTACGGCATGAACGTCGTCTTTGGCTGTAGTTCTGCCATGCCTGCACTGGATCCTTCCCCGAACGACCCAATGCTGGCATGTCCAGGATGCCTGCGACTCGTCGGCGGCGTAGTCCTATTGACGTCAAACGGAGTGGTTTCCCACAATCCTGTGTGACTTGGTCCCGAGGGTCGATCATTTTGGCGTCGGTCTCGATTTCGGTCTCTGTTACTCTCCCAATCTCGTCCTCGATCGTCTGTTTCTCCCATGACCTTCAACAATGCAATGCTTTCGTTGACTGCCAGCGACTCGTCCTCTGACAGCCACGCAATCCTTGCCGCAGGGGTAAAGATACATATCGTACAGCTCATAAACAGCTGCGCCTGCCATTGTCTATCGCGTGTGACCATGTGGTTGTCCACCGGCAAGTTCCCCGACATGCGGGCGGCTGTTTGCTCCAAGGACGTGCTGATCACAAGGGCGAGCGTCGTACCATTGCCGTGCTTCAACGGAGAAAGAGCGAAATCGAGTACGAGAAAGACGTCTTTGAGGTTTTCACGAAACTTGAGACATACTGTCGCGCTCGTATTGCGGCTCACGACCATGGCTGAGACGGGGGAGGCGTTAAGCTGCATTTGCCTGCCAAAAAAACAAACGAACAAAAGAGAAAGAAGAAAGAGTGAGTAGCCCACGTTATTGGGTATTGAAAAAATGACTGACCGCAATGATTGTTTGAGGAGGATCATACTTGGAGGACCGTGCTTGGTCGCAACGTGCATAAGTCCGCCGTCGAACAAAGGTATGCGATACATTTCCTCCAATTGAATCACCAGCTCGCTGGTCAACTCCTCGCATGGAGACAACATCCCCTAGATAGCATGACCAAAAGATAAAAAAGGATTACATTCGTCAGCCATCCGAACCATATCGACGGACTTCAAAACACCCAAGACGTCCCCACAGTTCCAATCTTAGGCAACCCCTACGTACCTCGACAACGGGCCGCTCCATGATGGCACCCAACCATCGCACCATACTCGGACTCACATTCCCTCGCGCTGCGCGAGAATGCATGTGCTTAAACACGACTCGCACGAAATTCAATGCGGCGAAGTGACATCCCGAGAGGGTTCGGCATGGGTAACGTCGGACGTTCATGAGCGGGAGAATGCGTTCTTTTCCTGAAAGCACGTCTTTGACGACACCACCGTGATCTGGACCGAACCATGTGGACAGGTGTTCGGAGAGCATGGAGTGTCGGAGGGGTATTGGAAGGTTTGAGAGCTGGGGGGGAGGAGAGGAAACTCCCCGCACGTGTGCGTGTGTACCTCATATAGCGCACTCGGTGCGCACAGACACGCTGTGGGCGTTGGGCCGTGCGGCCTCGTGGAGAATGGAAGTAAAATGTTGCGTTCATGACGCCTGCCATCTTACTGGTGCTTCGATAGCTTGCTCGCACCATTCAGCGTGGTTTCAGCTGGTCGCAAGACGTTTTGCTTGTTGGGGATATTGCCACGTTGGTGGTAGGAAATTGCAAACAGAATGCAGATTCGCGGGTCTGGTTACAGCGACTAGTACATGCAACGTGACGGTGACTTCCACACCCAAAGTCGACACCAGAAGGGCTTCCGTAGTAATCGCTAAACATGTACCTAAAAGAGAGTGCAGATGCGAAAGTGCGCCGCTTTACCTTCCTGTATCTCATGTGGGATGGCAGTTCGGTTGATCGTCTCACCACAGCGATAACAAAAGTGGGTATTACAGCCTGGCGCAATGCACTAAGAAGTCACAGTGATGGTTATCAGGACACGGGATATGGTGACTCGCACGCGAATGAGGCGACGTACTGAGAGGTGATTGCAACCTTGGAGCTTCTGGATCGGTGTCTTGCAGTCTGTGTATGAAAGGGAGGTCATGAAGCAAGTTGATAGGCGACAGGTGAGGCTTGACTTACTGGGGCAGTACCGCCACCCTTGCTGTTTTATGAGATGATCCAACTCCGAAGTTCCGTCGCACGAGTGTTTCGGTCCACTTGAATCGATCGTCTGTTGGCACTTTTTGCACCACACGTGGTTACATGCCGGAAAAGGACAGTGAATTTCGGATTGGGTGTCTAGGTCCTGTCTGTCGACGAAACCGGAGTGATGACATCTCGAGCACAGGATCAACACGAGAGCGCACAGCAAAACACGTAAAAACGCACTTGCGACAGTTGAGTGGGATAGAGAATTGGGCAATTTCCAACTCTACCCAGGTCTCCCACTGTTTCTCGGAGATACCAAGCAACTGCACCAGGGTACCCGATATGGCTGAGTGCGGTGAACACCCGTCGAAGGCAAAGGCAGACAATCTCGAGACTCACTTCCGGGATTTTTGTTTCTGTTGTCCGCCGCACAGACAGGGCAGAGTACAGGGAAACGATGTTCCTCGATCTTGGTGCAAATATGTCCACGTGCGCAATCTCTGCAAACGTGGTGTCCACACGGGTCGATGTGAACAGCATCGTCCTCTGGGAAATCATCTAAACAGACGCCGCAGTGGTAATGGCGTTGTGCGGTCTGCATGAGCTCGTGTTTTTGCCGTAAGAGGAACTCGTTTTCGGAATCGAACGTTGCCTGTAGCTGACGCGCGTACATCATAGTAGGGTCCATCATGTCGTCGTCATTGTGATAGTCTTCGCGTTCCGTAGCGGAACGAAAAGATTGGGCCAACCAAGGTCCCCAGCCACGAGCAGGTTTCGCTATCGATGAGGAAGACCGAGCACGTTTCGTTTTGTTTATTTCTTCCTCTAATCGGGCTCTGAGATCAACGACGCTCCTCTCCAAACGCTGCTTCTCCTGTTTCAGGTTTTCGTTGTCACGGGTGAGTTCCTCCAGTTCCCCCCTCAGCGTGAGGAGCGTTAAACTGGATACGAGAAGTGATTCCTCCCCTACGTGAGGATCGTGGGGACTAGCTCTGGGAACAAACACGTGTCCAGTATATTTTCCGAGCAACTTCGCCTGCAAGTCAAGGTTGGATCCTTGGGCAAGGTGAACGTTGTTCGAGGGGAGTATGTCACACAATTGTTGGACGATCTGCGGGAGAGATGTACTGAAGGTCAAAGTCGCGACTCGTCCGTGCTCCGAGGTCACTCGTGGATTGAATAGGACGAAAAGGTCTTGTGCGGATGTTCGCAGTCGCAAGCACATGATGACAGTTGGATAGCAAGGGATGAGGACGGCAACCGACGAACCGAGAGCACGTTGGTTTCTGATGTCGCCCCATCAGTGCAGGGAACAAAGGGAAAGTCACTTAGGCTGCATACTCCAACAATCCTGCGATGTGATCAGGGCTTGGTGAACTGTGGTCCGTAGCCACAAGTTTGAGCGACACTTCGAATAGAGGGATGTGATACACATCTTCGACTTCCAAGTGAACATCACCAGGCCATTCGCGACAGATTCCAACGGCATTCTGGACGCCATAACAGGATTAATGGATTGATCCTTGGAAAAAAAGGCTCTGTGTACCTCGACCATCGTTCTCGGGCATAGTGACGCGATGGTTTTGGATAAGAGAGGCCCCTCTGTCGCAAAAGCGAGCCTTGTAAAGTTAAGCGCAGTAAGAACGTCGGTGGTGACATCCTTGTCTGGGCCAATGGCCACGTTGTCAAAGGATAGGGAACGCATCTTGCCTTCCAAGACGTCCGAGACGAGTTTGTGTGTCTCCATCCGTCAATGATATGATAGGGCACAGTCGAGAGGCCAAGGGTTGAATCTTTGAAGTGTGATGGTTTGGGAAAGGAGTCTGCGATAATCAGCGATATCTACCATCATGGGCTCCCAAGCCAACACGAGGACTCTGGAGGTCCACTCACGAACGTTGTCGTAGTCAAAGTTGAGGTTATTGGCTCGCTTGTCAACTTTTAGTGCTGATTTTATTTCTGAAACGGCTCCAGTTTCTCTTTCCCACTCGTTGCCATGATCTTGCGCACCAGATTGTTTACTGCTGCTCCGTACTCCCATCTACTCCATACAGTTGGTCTCTGCATCGCCCGCCCTTCGAGCCGTGTCAGCTCCTGGCGCGTCCCAACAGATCGCGAGCACAAGCATTTCGCTTCCACTTGTGCTGTGATCGCCTGAGCAGTCACCCATCATTCGTGACTCACCCAAATGATCGTCTTTTTGGATTTCCTCCACCCCCTCCTCGCACTCTATGCTTTTCAGAAGCTCTTCATTGTACTCGTGCGTATTATCCTCAGGCTGAGCGTTGGTGAGCTTCTCATCCCGTCATTTTCGTATAATTGCTTGTGGACTTCTTCGTTCTCCTTCCTCCGCGTTCCTCATTTCCGATTACATCCGGCTGGGTGTTTAAGGCACTCGTGTTTTTCCGGGATGCACACCCTTGATGCCACCCTATCACCCTTTTCTCCATGAAACGATGCGCTGTAACGTGAGAGTGGGATGCACCACGAGAAGGCCGTTCAACTCTCCTGATGTTGTTCCGTGCATCCGCTGAAGCGGGAGTGTTTACCCTCTCAAGGATCCAACGAAAATGAGGTCCATCTCGCCGTTCATCCTCAATGTGGACCCCTTTGGGGAACCGTCTCTGACGTGAACGCAGGGCTCAGCCTTGCGAATATCAAAACGATCGTATCCTTTGGAGTGCGTACACACTTGGTCCGTCTTCGTGGTTGTAAGATCGTGCTTACCAGCGCTTTGGATGTAGGACTCGTTCACGGACGGCGGAAGGCACGATGGTGGGCCACTCGCGCCAGCCGTCGTGATCCCTCCAAACCCGTTCGCAGGCGATCGATCGACGAACGGAAAGATTTGGGTGGAGCATATCGCAGACAGCATCGACGCTATTCTTATGGATTATGCCGTATGATCTCTCACTGATAACATATAATCTTGTCGTCTCATTGAATTCCTTCCAAGTGGTCTAGCGCTGTGACTAACATCACTCTGTGGCCGTCCAACCCTTACCCAAGGGATTTTATCATGCAAGGTGAGGTGGAACCGTACCGATTTATATGCAGTCGACCGACGCTTGTCACAGTGGCGACGTTCCTTGAACAATCAAAGCAGCTCGACCCAGACACTACACTTTACACTGTCTTTTTTGGAATCAAGTCAGCTCTCTTTTCGACTTTTCGAAGTTGATCCGCTTGATTGATGACAACCTATAGTGACTGGAGTGATTCATTTGGTAAGCGTACTCATGATTGTATCGGAACTCTGATTCATTAACGACCGTCTATTTCTAGCCGATGGCAATCACCTTCCACAGGCAGCCCGGGACCTCCTCGGTCAAATGACCCTGCTCTCTCAACCGCCTACCAACGCCCGCAACTTCCTCGTTACCGACGTTTACGGCCGAGGGATCCATGACACCTGGGGTCAGGCCTGGCTCCAGTCCATCTTTGACGGGCTGATCGCGTTCCATGCACAAGACCCTTTGATCAACGTCGCATTTGCCAACTTTGCGACGATTTGGGATGGGGTGTTGGGTTTGGATCCCGGGTACCAGGGATTCGGGTATGTGAGTAGGGGTGCATGTAACCCAGGGCCGACGACGGACGATTCATGTACGGATCCAGACCATTACTTTGAATGGTTCTTTGGGTATGCTCATGTTTCACCATTTGTTCGTGTGTCGTGCACCATGCGCTTGCTTTGTTCTGGATAACGAAGTTCGAATTGTTGATCGGCTTACCAAACGTCTCTTGTATAGTTGTACTCTATTATTGTAATGTAACGCTTGATATCATGGTTGCACATCGGTAGCAGAAGAACGAAAGGACTCGATTGAATGGTGAGACATGCCACAGGAACAGACTAGCTTGTGAAGTGCCTGAAATGTGCGCGGCACAAAATCCATATCGCATTTGCAGAGAAGCTTTCTGGAGAAGTCTTGCTAGCGCCTCGAGTTGGATCGCCTCCGATTCGTTCGCGTCCCCATCCGCGACCCCTTGCCACCGGCTACAAACGTCTCGATCGTACCGCTGTCGCATGAACCAGGGCACATGGTCGCGTAAGAAGTCGAGTAAAGGGCGAACCCGATGTTGAGCGTAAAAATGTTTGGGACCATAGCAAGGAAGTCGAAAAACATGGTCCTAGAAGACAGAGGGGAAGATGACCGGAGCAGTGAACTTCGGACAGGCGAGACCATTCTCGTGTGGATGGGATTCATAGTAAGGAAATGCAGATGAAAGCGTCGACGAGGACTGGTGTTGGCTGGAAGTGGTAATCAGACGGTGGAGTCGAGCGACGAGAAACGAGAATAACGCTTGCACTTGGTATTCTGATCCGTAGTGAGCACAGTGAAATGAAAATGAAAGCAAAAGCGATGCGATATTCAAACCTCCAGAGAGACACGTACGTTTTTGACATCTACCTGTCCGATACGTTCTGGTGATGCATACATTCATCTCCCACCTTGTCGAAAATATTCCATCTGACCTATCCAATCAGTCTTGTGCCGGTTAGTGGGCCTAATGCAGACTATGTTCGACACGAACCAATTCCTGCAGCCAAGATACGGCAAGCAATCACAAATCCCAGAGTACTTGATGGCGAGAGACGTTTCGTCCGTGTTGACTGCTTGCCTGGTTGTTACAGCAATGTCACCTAGCAAAGATCCGAGTAGGCGTAAGCGCCGAAGACACGAGCTGCCTGCCACTTTGAGGACAAGAAAACGTGTCTGGGGCAACTTTGCTCACCACCACAGCTCGAGTAAACCGAAACACCTCTCTTCTCCACTCTTCAAAACCAACGACGGTGTACCACCAGTGCAAATGTCGTCGACAAAGACCGGTGCGTTGCAATTCTCAGGAGTGGTTTTGCAATGGTGACATTTCAACAAGATCCAACAATACTCAATACCGGTAGCACTAATAGAGTGTTGGCAGTCGCATTCCACCCTGACGGTAGGCATATTTTCAGTGGGGATAGTGATGGAATTCGACGATGGCATTTTGAGGATGGAAAAGAGGTCGGCAAACAGATGGGAATGAGCGTGAACGCCATTTCAGCAACGAGCGATCACAAGTGGGTTGTGGGTGGGTGTCATGAGGGCGCGAGTGTGTGGGATGCAGAACTCCAGGGAATGGTCATCAAGGTGGAGGATGAAGACCAGGTGAATGCAGTCGACATCTTCAGTGATTCGACTAGGTTCGCCACTGGGACTGGACAAGGGGCGAGCATCTGGGATATTATGACAGGGAAGAGACTTGTTGGCCCTCTACAACATGATAAACAGGTCAATGGGGTCAAGTTCTCCCCAACTGGCGAGCACATTGCCACTTCCTGCTCTGAAGGTTCAATCCGAGTTTTCGACAGTCACACCGGTGATGTGCTCATCACTATCAAGGGTGTCATGACCTTATTTCCCATAATCACCCCCCTCGCATGGTCCGACGATGGCGAACAAATTTTTGCAGCAACCAATGATCGCAAAGTCAAGTCTCTTTCAATGACCATGGGGACTGTAC
This sequence comes from Boletus rubropictus, assembly GCA_038092695.1. Classification (NCBI taxonomy): domain Eukaryota; kingdom Fungi; phylum Basidiomycota; class Agaricomycetes; order Boletales; family Boletaceae; genus Boletus; species Boletus rubropictus. The sequence goes on from JBBPQW010000385.1 coordinate 20,982, forward strand.
TCATCGAGTCACCAAATCTCGATGATGGTTACAAAATCGAGTCTATTGCCCTAGCAGCGCATGGCAAATTCATTGCTAGCTCCGCAATGAGTTCCATCATGTTCCTGGATACATCGACTCTCACACAGATAGGCTCTGCCATTAAAGAAAGTGAATTGATATACTCAATCGCCCTCTCCTCGAATGCTAGCTACCTGGCGACTGGACGACATGACGGGACAGTCGCTGTGCGAGACCTCGCACATATTCTTCCGGATTCCTATGGTCCTTTTCCTGTAAGCATCTGTTCATTCATAATGTTGGATCATTCCTCCTATCTCCCACATTAATACATCATATCAGACATCCGGTAGTGATGAAGGTCATCCAGATGGGCGGCCTGCGACCATGGGTGGCCACAATAATGATCCTAATCTAGTAGGATTTGCTGTCGCGTCATCGAAACGAATTGCGCTGACCCCCACATTTTGTACGCACACCAGGAAGAACCTGGGAAATCAATTCCCGATCACTCCAAGATCCGCGATGGAGATGGTGATAGTGGTCTTCTCGAGGTACGAGTTCCTTCTTTACTTGCCTAAGGCGAGTTCTCATGATCGCACAGGCCGAAGTGCCATCTGGCCCGCCAGCTGCTCAATTCGACTATGATGAGGTCGGTGATCAATAATTTCTACTCGTCGTCCCTCCGTACTGACTCTGCTGGAGCCACCATCACCGTTATTGTCTGTCCAACCCCATGAGGACGAGGCAGGTACGTTCTATGTCGTACCACATTTATCTGGTGCTGCACCAATTATATCCCTTCCAGAATCACGTTCAAGGGAATATCACCACGCTGCGCGGTCATCTCAGCGCATTCCAGCATTTAAACAGTGGTTTCAGGCAAAGATCAGAAAGGGTAACAAGGACCCAGCTTCGCATGAACCTGATCGAGTTC